>JAFEMH010001695.1:235000-432560 GCA_022495995.1 Adenophora triphylla var. japonica | reverse complement strand
TTTTTGGGTTGAGTTTTGGTACTCAAAAGATTTTTGGAAGTTGAAAACCACTTCTGCCAGAATGAAAAAGGCAGTGGACACTTGATTTTGAAATGGATTTAAGGGCTTTAAAACTTCATAATCTGAGAAAACTCAGAGAATGAAAGTTGTTTCCGACACCTCAAATAAGATTTCTGTGAAATAATTTTTCATTTTGGAGAAGATTTGAGGACTCAAAACCTTCTGGAAATCTAAGATATGAGATCTGGACTTCCAGAGATTGGTGATCTGACCTTCAAAAGAAAATTTGGAAAATGGAGTTTTACTTAAGAAACAAATAAAGTAAAAATATTTCTAGAAAGCTATGGATGTTGGCTACAAAAAGTGTTTTGTAGTCAACACCAAATTCCAAGTTTATCTGTGTCCAAAAAATTAGACCATGGACTGGGGTCTTAGAAGATTGCTACTGGACAGCAAATTCTCAAGAAGGAAAACATGATTTTAAAGGGGGTTTGGCATCCATGCTTGTCCCCATTTCCCTAGGTTTTTATTAGTGATCACTTGAAATTTTAGTGGTGAATCAACTATATCAAACCATCCTTGGGGTACATTAGGACTAAGCACTTCATTTGCTTGGGAAGGGGAATTTTATCCTTTGAAAATGAGATTTGATGTATGAAAATGAGTTTTAGGGTTTTGAAAATGTGTTTTCTTTGCAAGTAAGTAAGGATACTTTGAAAATAATGTTGATCCTTGTAGAAGATCATCCATGGAGATGAACTTCCATGGTGATCTTCTTGGATCTAAGGCAAGAAGATGAATAAACTACATTTTGTAGCTTGAAAATGTATGCATGAAGGAGTTTAGGGTAACGAGAAGGAGGGTTTACCAATCTTCTTTGTGTTTTGGAGTTTTTGGCTTGAATGTAAGAGTGTTTGAGGCTTGAATATGAGAGTGTTTGAGTGAGTGTGATTTTGGGTGAATAGTTGAGAAAAAGGTGAGTGACAATTCTAGAGAATTCTCACTTGTTTTCTCACTATTTTCGCCAAGGTGCGATTACAAATTGTGTTTCTTTCTTTTCTATTACGAGGCTGAAGGCCTCAATTTATAGCCCTACGAAAAATACAAAACCATCCGCGCGGACATGATCAACGGCGTGCCTTTGTTCATTAATTACGGCTTCGGGCTTTGGACGGGAAGAATAAAATTCAAAAATCAACGAGTTTATGTTTTTCAACTTGCCTAATTCGGATTTTTCCAATTTCTTTTGCTTTTTTGATTCCTTTCCATGGTTTATCTTTAAATGGAAATCCCTAATCTACCCTTACTTGGTTAGAAATGTTAGGAATGTTAGGAATTGTTAGAAATGTTATAACTTTCGTTAATTTTCTAACGAAAATACTAACAAGCTCAAATTGGAGCACTTACGGTAGCCCTCGGCGACGGCGCTTCGAAGGAAGCGGGGTCGTCGATAAGAGTAGGCTCCATATTTGGCGGGATGATCAAGTGATCGAGTGGGCCGAACCTATTTAATAGGCTACCTACGTATCCTTAAGAGGAATCAAGCCGTAGTAGTTCGGGTCTTTGACCACTGGAGATGATGGCTTTTAGGTACCTCGAACACGATGAGCGAGTTCTGCGGTTGGTTCTTTGGAAAGAAACTCTCTGTGGGGATAAGAGATGACCATTTTGGTCGGATGGCTGAAATTGTATATCCGCTCTGTAGGGATAGGAATGACCATTTTGGTCGACGGCTATCCGCTTTCTGTGGGATGACCATTTTCGGTTGGATGGCTATCTCGTCTGTTTGGGGATAGGAATGACCATTTTCGGTCGGATAGGCTGAACCTAATGATAGGCTACCTACGTATCCTTAAGGGAATCAAGCCGATCGTAGTTCGGGTCTTTTACCTGGAATGACTATTTTGAGGTGTCAACTTTGGTAATGATGGCGTTTTAGGTGCCTCTGACCTTGAAGATGGCGTTTTAGGTGCCTCAGACCTTTGGAGATGATGGCTTTTTAGGTGCCTCGGACCTTGATGATGGCGTTTTAGGTGCCTCGAACCTTGATTTGAAATGGCCTTTCGGTGGACTTTGTCTGCTGCCGAAGGAGAGGGTGACCGTTTTGGTCGAGGGGCTAGACCTAATGATAGGCTACCTACGTATCCCTAGTGGGAATCAAGCCCTTTCGTAGTTCGAGATTCTACTCGAGATTTCGTTGGCTTTTGGGATTCCGTTAACCTTGCTGGGGATTTTGTTAGCCTTTGCTGGGGAAAAATCAGACGTATTCGTCGGGGAAATCGGTCTTACGTTTTACTGCTGGGGAATAATTTTGATGAAAGAAACGGGATTTCGTTATCTTTCTCGGGGAGATCGGACTTACGTTTTACTGCCGTTGATGATTTTGATGAAAGAAACGGGATTCCGTTAACTTTCTCGGGGAGATCGGTCTTACGTTTGACTGCCGTTGATGATTTTGATGAAAGAAACGGGATTCCGTTAACTTTCTCGGGGAGATCGGTCTTACGTTTGACTGTCGTGGGGGATTTTGATGAAAGAAACGGGATTCCGTTAACTTTCTCGGGGAGATCGGTCTTACGTTTGACTGCCGTTGATGATTTTAATGAAAGAGACGGGATTCCGTTATCTTTCTCGGGGAAATCGGTCTTACGTTTGACTGCCGTTGAATGATTTTGATGAAAGAAACGGGATTCCGTTAACTTTCTCGGGGAAATCGGACTTACGTTTTACTGCCGTTGAATGATTTTGATGAAAGAAACGGGATTCCGTTAACTTTCTCGGGGAAATCGGACTTACGTTTTACTGCCGTTGATGATTTTGATGAAAGAAACGGGATTCCGTTAACTTTCTCGGGAAGATCGGTCTTACGTTTGACTGCCGTTGAATGATTTTGATGAAAGAAACGGGATCCCGTTAACTTTCTCGGGAAATCGGACGTACGTTTTACTGCCGTGGGGGATTTTGATGAAAGAAACGGGATTCCGTTAACTTTCTCGGGGAAATCGGTCTTACGTTTGACTGCCGTGGGGGATTTTGATGAAAGAAACGGGATTCCGTTAACTTTCTCAGGGAGATCGGTCTTATGTTTGACTGCCGTTGATGATTTTGATGAAAGAAACGGGATTCCGTTAACTTTCTCGGGAAAATCGGACTTACGTTTTACTGCCGTGAAATAATTTTGATGAAAGATACGGGATCCCGTTATCTTTCTCGGGGAGATCGGACTTACGTTTGACTGCCGTGGGGGTTCCTTTGAAAGGGGGTTAACTTTGGTTAACTTTGTTAAGTTGAGGACTAAACTGCAGAGTCCTGAAATTTTAAAGGGCAAAAGGGTCTTTTTGACCCTTCAAAACCATCCGCGCGGAGGGGAATGCAATCTGGACAGGTTTTTAAATGAGGCGCCGCCCTTCTCCTTCTTCCTCACAATTTCTTTTCAGTTTACGAGGGAGAAGAGAGAGAAACCGAGGGGAAGCCATTTTTGGCCAAGAGAAGCTTCGAAAATCTTCCGTTTTCTTCGATTTTTCGAGCAATGGAACACGGGGAAGCTGCTATCCATGGTCAAGGACGCGGTCCGGTTGCCGAGAGACGATTAGAGCTTGTCCGAATGAGGAGGCATTACACTCTTTCGCAATCGATTGCGGAGGAGCATTACCCCGATGCGTGGCAACATTGGGCCACTGATCCGAGCCTCCGAACGGTATACTTCGAATCTTTTCGATCCCTTTGTCGATTTCTTGCTTGAAATTGATTTTTTGGTGATTTTTGATTTTTTTTTTTGAATTTCGAATAATTGATGTTCTTGGCCTTGGATTTTGATTTTGATGCTTTGCATGTTGTAATGAGTATATGGGTAATGCATTTTGCTTGAAAAAAGAATGGGCATTTTTGCCAAATTTTTTTTTTGAAATATGAGACTACGAAAATTTTCCGAAATTGGGACGGACCTTTTTTTGTTGCAATGTTGACATGAATGTGTGCATGCTCTTTTTTTTTTTTTGCAATGAGATGATGAATGATATGTATGCATTTTTTTTTTGAGAATGTGATTTTCTATGAAAAGTGGGACGGATTTTTCGTTCCCCTTTGATTGAATGAATGATTTAAAAAATTGTTTATGTATGCTATTTCATGAAAAATGGGACGGAGTTTTTGCTTCCGTTGAATGAATGTATGCATGTTATTTTATGAAAAATGGGACGGAGTTTTTGCTTCCGTTGACTCCTTGTATGAATTTTTTTTTTATGTATGAATGAATGTTGATTGGGATTTGGTGAAAACTGCTTTCTTTTGTGCAAGAAAAATGGGGTTAGGTTCCATTGTATCTTTGTTATCTTTGCCGTGAATTTTCTTCAAAATTTTATGATGCATGTTTATGCTCTTTTTTTTTTTTTGCAAAATTTTTTTTTTTTGAATGCAAAATTTTTTTTTTGACTCTTTTTTTTTTTTTTTTTTTCAATTGCGTGGGTGGAGATCGCTTTGTGCAAAGCGGCGAACAAGATGAAGACTCGGGGATCGGTGGAGTACGTGATTGGTCTATGGGACCGGCTTCCCGAGATATGGGCGGAGGAGCGATGATGAGTCCTAGACAGATCGTCATTGAGACCGAGCTGCATGCGGAGTTCATTGAGTGCTTGAGGGGGTTGGTCAAGTTTCCCAAGAGCAAAGATCGATCTTCGCTTTGGCACGGCTTGCTTGGTGGGACGTGACCCACACATTTCACTTCTCTGGGGGCGAGGCGACGGTTACGCCTCCGACTACGCTGCGATCACGGGTGTCCTTTAATGGACGCGGCATTGAGTGGAGAGACGGCTACGGCGATCGGGATTTGCGAGGCCTGCTAGGATTTTCCCTATTCCCAAAAAGGGGATGGGTATGGAGTACGTTGTGGTCGAGGGAAAGATTGTGGAGATTATTGGGAGCTACGAGGCTGGAGATGAGAGGATAGGCGGCGAGCGGTGCTACGGCCTTTTTATGGTTTGCTTTTTCGAGCACTCTTTTTGGACATGCCGAGGGGACGGTTTGTCTTTGCTTTCTTGAGGTCCTTGGAGGACGTGGGGATGGCCGTGAGAGGTCTCTTGGGAGAGCGGGGACGGCGAGCTCTATTTCGCTCTAGATCGGTATAGCCGGAAGGCTGTCAGTTCCTTGACATGCTTCGAGTTCCCTCTGGAGGTATAAGCTTTCTTTTCGCTTTCCCTCTTTTCTTTAAGCACGTATCTTTTTTCGCACTTAATTGATTTGATTTTTACCTTTCGCAGGTATGGGCGTTGGAGTTCTTTCACGTCACGATGTGGCGACAGACGACGGAGTACGTCGGGGCGTATCCAGCCATGCGTTCCTGGTCCAAGTTTGCCCAGGAGAAGAAGGGTTCTAGAGGGCACACGACCCTCAGATACAGGGACTGCCTGCCTTTGACGGGGGCTGAGACGGATGAGGAGATGATATTTTATCCCTGGGATCATTTCGATGTGGCACATCTGAGGGGCGCTGAGGTATGGACCGTGCAGCGGAGGATTTTGAGGGGCTTGACTTGCGACGTCTATTATCTGGGGGAGAGGGTGACGCGTCAGCCTGGCGTGAATTCGCCTTTAATGACACCGGTGGAGCCTCCTGCCGACATGATGCACCCTAGTGAGAGATCTGTGACCTGGGATGATTACCGGGGCGGCCAGCACTTCTCGGCATTTGTGGCGATTGAGCCATATCCAGTATTTGTCTTGAGGAGGCTGAGGACGCCCCAGGTTCTTGATAGAGAGGGGTTAGGGGTCCCGCGGTACCCTCGGACGGACTTTTCATATGTCCAGGATGGGGTCCGATTGAGGGTGCAGATCTCTCAGCCTGAGCGGCTTCCACGAGCTTTCCGGCCTCGTCCGGGTATGAAGGTACGGCTTCTCCTTCCCACCTCCTTTTTTTCTGTCTTTTCTTTTCTTTCCTGTCATCATTTTTCGCTTCAACTGTTTCTGACGCTTTTGCTTTCGTGCAGTTTCCAGAGGTGGTCGTGGAGAAGCTGACGAAGCAGGTGATCGGGGCTAAGAGATTCATCAGGAGGATGGTGGCTTGTGGAGCCCCTCGGGCTAGAGCGAGGCGACCACATCCTGCACCTGTAAGGCGGGAGGCTTCCCCTATTCCTTCAGAGACTTCCTCCGAGGCTCCTCTTTCTCCTCTCCTTGACCCCCGCGTGGTACTACCTTCGGACCACGTCATTCTCGGAGATCCTTACGGGCAGGGACACGTCTGGCAGCATGGTGGATCTTCTTCGCACGTCCAGGAGTCCGACGCCTTCACCTTCGGATATGATTTCTTCGCAGATCTTGGCTTGCCCTATCAGAGCGTGCCGATTGGTCCTGACGAGCCTTCTTCCGGGGACGAGGACGATGATTCTGAGCCCGAGACATTCATGGCTACAGAGGAGGCGGGCCCGAGCCGCAAGAGGGACCGGGGGGAAGGCCCAGCTACCGAGGACTCTGGCTGACGATCCTTCGAGACTGATTTTTTTTTTTTGGGATTGGTTTCTGAGACTGAGATTGTATTTACAGTTTATTTTTATGCACATTTTTTTTTCTCTTTTTTTTTTGCTTTTTTTTTGGAATGTAATAATCTAGGATTATTGTTATTTTATTATTTTTTTTTTGAATGCGATGCTGTATGAATGCAATGTTGCATGAGCCTCGGTTTTTTGGCAAGGGTGTAGATGTTTGGTGTATGAACTGGTTTGGATAGGCTTTGGCTGGGACAAAATATTCCTTTGTGGTGCAACAATTTGGACTGTTGCAAATTTTTTTTTTTTGGGTGGCAAACATATCCGCGCGGACAGGACCTGCATCTGACATTGTCCTTTAATTTTGCTTCAGATCTGGTCTCCCTTTATTTCAAATTCAAATACCTTCTTCAACCACCAGTTCAAACAGCCATTTTCGGGGAGAAGGAGAGAAAAACCATGGAGAGAATGGTGAGCATGAGAAATCCACCCAAATTGTCCCAAAATTCTCAAATGCAATTCTTCACCAAGTTTAAAGAGTGGTCTCGGGAGATTATGCATGAAAGGAGGTCATTCTTTGAAGAAAGGTACAAGGTGAAGTGCTTATGGTCCCTCAAAGAATTGGTTCCGGACTACGACCTCTTGAGAGCTTCTTCCTCATTTTGGGACACTAGAAGGCATGTCTTTTGTCTTTCTTACAATGAGATGGTCCCGACTGTTGAAGAATTTCGGGCTTTGCTTGGTGGTCCTGAGGTGGAGGAGATTGCAATTCCTTTGCCCGGAGGAGCCTCTATTCTTGACAAGTTGTGCAACCTTCTTCGGAGGAAGCACAAGGTATAATCTGTGGTCCCGATCATTTTAATATTTCTGGTCTCCCTGATAGATTTAGGGGCTTAGGCTTGCTTGACGATGCCTATTGGGATGCCTTTGCTCTTTGCATGTTCGGGACCTTGTTCATGGTTTATTCTTTTGGGATTTGTCATCGGTCTCTGCTGGATATCGTTGTTCATTGTCGCTTGGGCAGAGACGTTGTACCTTTGATCTTGGGAGAGACTTTTCATGCTCTCGACAGGCTGGCTACCGGGAAACGGTATATGCACGGGGGCAGCCCATTCCTCTTGACTTTGTGGTTGATGGAGCGCTTGGGGATTCTTCGGGAAACTTTTGACATGATCAAGCCTTGGACATTTGCCAGGAGAGGGGTTGCTGTAGATTTTGATGATCGTGGGCTCATGGGAGCGTTGGATGGCCGGTCGCCGGACGTAAGATATCGATGGTCGAGTGCCTTGTTGGCGGGTGGAGACTCGCAGAGTACTTCGGGAGACGGGTCTCATGTGGTCATGCTTCCGGGGCTTTCTTAGTCCAGCTTCTACATTCCGGCTTTGGTTCTGAGACAGTTCGGCTTGGAGCAGGTTCCTTTGGAGGATTTTGGTGACATAGCCACCAGGGTGGTGGCTTCTGCTTCTATGGATGATCCCTCGGTGTTTCCATTTCTTTCCCGAGCATGGAGGTATGACGTCTTTCCTTCTCGGGTTATCCTCAGGCGTCCGAGACCTGTGTTCTTGACCACTTGGTACCTGGATTGGTACGAGAGGCATTTGGGAGAGACTCAGATGGCTATTTTGAGACGGCGTGAGGCCATTGTGGGTGCGGAGGACCTGACAGTTTCGGAGAGGAGGAGGGCCGAGGCGAGGGCCAACCCTCATGACAGGAGCGGAGATGTTGTGACCGACTATGAGGCTTATGTCAAGAGGCAGGAGAGGAGGACTCCTATGCTACCAGCCCGGCTACAGGAGATGAGAGATGACGCTAGGGCTACCAAGGCCCTGACAGAGGCTGGTTTGATAGATCCTGTTCCTGTACCAGAGCTTGGTAGGAGGAAGACCGACATTTTTCCTGTTCAGAAGAAGAAGACTCGAAGGGGGAAGAAGAGGGGAGAGGCCAGTACGAGTGGCATGGAGTGACTCTGAAGTTTCCGAGTATCCCTTTCTTGTCGCAGCAGACACATTAGTTTGATTATGTATCTTAGTTTCTTTTGGCAGGTTGCCAGTTGTAGGAATAAACCGGGCTTAGACTCATCAAAAAGTTTTTAACTTGTAATGAATATTTGAATTACTTCGAGTTATTCGAGACGCTTTCATGGTCTCGATCAAGTGTATTGATGTCGAGTATGACTTTTTTTTTTGTGCTTTAGACCGAATCTGTTTCCGCCGCCTACGTTCCCTTCGGACAAAAGGGCTCGTGTCTCCGTAGTTCGACCTCGGTCGATTTTGTTGTTTTTTTGTTTGTTTTTTTTTTGATGCAACCCTGTTTTTTACCTAGGCCGCCCTTTTCGGGTTTTCAACCTAGTTGGGTATTACTCTTTTAGCACTATTTTTTTTTGTTTCTCTTTTTTTTTTTGACTCAGTGTTTTTACGCGTAGTATCTGCGCAGCTTGTCACCATTCACTGGATGTACAAAGGGATTTCCGTCGAGGTCTGCAAGTTGCATGGCTCCTCCAGAGAAGATCTTTTGGACGACGTATGGCCCGACCCAAACAGGCTCCCATTTGCCAAGCGGGTTGACACGGACCGGGGGCTTCTCTTTCAAAACAAGATCACCTTCTCGGATCTCCCGATGCTTCACTTTCTTGTCGAAGGCTCTGGCCATTCTCCCTTGGTAAGCTCGGATATGTTCCATGGCCTTTAGTCGGCGTTCATCTAGCAGGGCCAATTTATCATGGCGACTTTGGAGCCATTCGACCTCGTTGATCTGGCTTTCCAACAGCACACGGAGCGAGGGGATTTCTAGCTCGATTGGGAGTACGGCTTCCATCCCGTAGGTGAGGGCAAACGGTGTCTCCCACGTTGCGGTATCGACGGATGTTCTGTAGCCCCAGAGTGCCAGGTGTAGCTTCTCGGGCCGATCTCGACCTCGGACAGCCATTTTCCGGATGATGTTTTCCAGAGTCTTGTTTGCTGCCTCGACGGCTCCGTTGGTTTGGGGCCTGTAAGGAGATGACTTGTGACGGGTTATTCTGAATTCTGCCAGCAGCCTTTCACATTCCCCTTCGAAGTGGGATCCATTATCTGAGATGATTTCGGCTGGCAACCAGTATCGGCATATGATGTTTTTTTTTTTTTTTTATGAAGAGGGCTACTTCCCTTGAGTTGAGGATTTTGTAGGATTTTGTAAGGCATCCTTTCCAGTTCCTTCGAAGAAATCACCAATCTGCGTCTCTTTAGGCTCTTCCGCAGTTCTCAGATTCACACTCGTCAAAATCTCTTCGGCAGCTTGGGCTCGATTTTCCTCTTTCCGAACAACCTGCTTAAAGATTTTTATTCTCTTCTTTTTTTTTATTTAATGTGTATGCTTCTTTATCTAATGAATTATTATTAAATGTTTTTTTTTATTTATTAATTCATCATTAATTAAAGTGGCAATCAAGGGATACTCAGAAAGGTTCGTCATTTCATTAGGAACGAAAGGAAATACAGCATTTGCTACAGACTCGTAGTCTTCAGGCGTAGGGCCGTCGGACGACTCTAGAGACTCGACCTTAACAATGAAAGACTCGGAGGACTTTTCCTAGATTGACACAAAGGGATGGGAGACCAATCCAGGCTTGGTGATCATTTGTTCTTTGGTTGCGGACGGGCCTAAGAGAGTTTCCGATTCTTTAACGGCATCGGTGTCAGGGGCGTCATGACTCGGGAATTGTACTGTGCTCCTTCCTCGATCATTGCTACCATTTCTTTGACTGAGCTGAAATCAATCAAACCGGCACCTGGATCTCTTCCCCGAACAACTGCTGCATGATCGGACCATCCCAATCATCTGAAAAGACTTCTGTGGCTTTGGCTTTCGGCACTGTCAATTCAAACTCAGGCTTCGGGCCATCCTGGGCAGTAAGCTTTTCGAACTGTTCCACTAGGCTTGGCACGCCTTTAAAAGTGCACTCGCTCTTTATGGTAGTGGTAGCCCCGGGTATCTTGGGTAGGTCCAGGAACATTCTACGGACCGGGTTAGCTTTGGCTCCCCTGAACTTGTTGAGGCTATCCTGTAGCTTCGGCCACTCTTCTGTGGTCTCTGTGATGTTACCCGGTTGTGTGGGACCCTTTACGAAGTGGTCAGCCAAATTAGGACTGAAAGGAAGAGTTTTAGGGTCGTCGACCGGGACCCTTCCTGTGATAGCTCCAAATCCTTTTCCTTTTGCAGTGTCCACTGAGGAGGCCTCATATCCCAGGCCGTGGCGAGTTTTCTGTCCTTTTACCTCGATGAGTTTGTGAGTTCCTTGTTGGTGCTTCCCTAGACCGAGGCCAGGTAGATATCTCATCTTTCTCATCATTTTCAAGACCGGAGGGATTTTATCCCGGGTGATTGTCAGATCTATGTTGCAAACTTGGGCCTTTGGAGGTTCGACTGTGAAGCTTGTTAGCATGAGGCCTTCCTCGTCATGTTTGATTTCCAGAATAGGTATTCCACCTGTATCCGTGCCCTCCAAGGTGACTAAATCCCCGTAAATGGTTGTCAGGTCCCCATTCGAGACGAATTTCACACACTGGTGGAGGCTTGAGGCGACCCCCTTGACCTCGATGCGGCCAAGGTCTTCCCAATAATGCATTGAAAGTGATCGGGATGTCAATAACCCGGAATTCCACAGTATCAATTTCTCGTCCAAACCAGAGGTCCAAGGTAGCAACTCCAAGGACTGCTCGGGATGTCGAGTCGTAAGCTTGACCGTGAGGGAGGAAGGCTTCAAGTCTCGTAGTCTTGATATCAAGCTGTGCCTGGGCGATCTTTGCCGTAAGAATATTCATTCCGGACCCATTATCAACCAGGACCCGAGGAAGGCGTCGTTCATCCAATTGGACTGTGATGAAGAGAGGCTCGTTATGATCGCCCCAAATTGAGGGAGGTCGAGATCTCGTGAAAGTGATTATGTTCCCGTAGTGGATGTTTCCAATTAGCCGTACCACGTCATCGGGAGTAGCATCAATAGGTACCAAGGTGCGGCCGGGCTTTCTTCCGGCCTTTAGCTTGTGGGGATAGGATGAGGTGAGCAGGACCATAGAGAGATGTTGGCCTCGTGTTTGCTTCCAACTGGGTGAGCATGGGATCCTCTTTTCCTGGGTCAGGAGTTTCGGCCGTTTTAGCATAGGGGCTAAGTAGCTTCTCCTCGTGTGCTTGATACGTAGCCTTCTTATCTGCCTTGGGATTCCCTTGGAAGATTTGCTCGGATCGGGTCAACAGGTTGACTTCCTCATCAGTTGCTTCTTGACTAGATTTCTTCAACGCTGGTAAGGTCAACGGGGGAGCCCTTTTGGCTATCGGCCACTGGTTCTAACGGAGTCTAGCAACGGTGAGGGGCTGAGCTGTACTGGCTCCTTCCTGGGCGGCCCTTATAACTGCTTCCCAAGTCACATGCTTTTGAGTCTGGGGTTGTGTTGTTGTCTCCTGGATGGCCCACAGATCTAGGGCATCTTCTGATTCGCTCCCATAGTCTGCCTTGCTCATAGTTATCATACAACAAGAGTCGCTATTGTCGGGGCTCGGCGGCTTTTCGATCTCATCCCCGGTATAGTGCAACCATTCTGGTTCCTTTCTATAATACTCAGAGTTGGAGATGATTACAGCACTCTGTGTGGGAGGCGCATCGTGTATCATGCCGGTTTCCGTGACTTCTCCGAGAGCCGACATACATTCGGGAAGGTGACCTCTTCTTGGGTAACCCCGACAAGGAGTGTTACTTTTGTTCCGAGGTGGATTTGATCCGACCATGGTTATTTTCTCATTTGGGCGGATGGGAGTTAGTTTCCTCTCCCTATCGGATCATCGACTATCGCCTTGGATTGGATGCCCGAAAACCCTTTCCCCAAAGCATGGTAGACAAGTGTTGAACTCTAAGACATCCACGTGCTCGTAACTGTGAAACTTCATGGCCTTCATGTCCTCGGTTTCATATTCGTCTTCCGAAGTTTCTTCGTTGCGTCGCTTGTCGACAACCAACCATTACGCCTCGGCTCCCATGTGCTCATTTTCTATGACGATTGTTCCGATTAATTCCGGATCTGGGGTCTCAGCTGACTTGTCGCTCTCGTCATCATCATCGCTGCCGCCGCCATCAGAATCATCTTCCCATACTACCGGGATTTCGGCTGAGAGGGAACGCCGATCAAACCCGTTAGGGGAATATGGGTGCGTGCAGCCGCAGAAATTGTCATATGCTCCCATTCCCGGAAGTGGTAGTTGTGACTCCGCTTCTCCTCCCAAAAACTGCGGGGGAAGCGTGAGAGGGGGGTGGCACGTATTTGACTCCTGGCAGGATATAGAAGGAATCTTCCTCCTCTGATTCTTCGCTGTTCTCGGGATCATATTCAGCCTCTCCCAAAGCCAACTTGCAGAAGTGTACTAGCTCCAGATGCTCCTCGGCCTCTTTGCTGATAAGCCCCAGCACGGGCGCTCGCCGAAAGCTTTCTTGCTCGATTCTTCTTGATTGTTCTAACCATCTTGTGTAAATGGTTCTCTCATGTTTTGACCGGAACAGCCCCAGTTCTTCAGTATCGGTTTTCCCTTCGTCCGAGAAATAGCGGGTCTCGTATTCCTGCAGGAAGTCTCTGACATGAGACCAAGGTGGGCTGATTCGTTCAATATCCTCAAGGCTGAGGGGGAATCCGAATTCAGGATCTTCGACAAGGTTGGCCATGGGTATTTGGGGACCTTCATCGGCATCTTCCTGGGCATGCGAAGGTTCTCCACATTCAATCATATTCACCTGGTTATGGTTCCTCGGAAGAGGATTTTTGACCGTATTAGGCCCTTCGGGGCCTTCCAACTTTCCTTGCTCTATCAGGCCTTGGATTGCCTTTTTCAGAGTGAAGCAATTGTCAGTCAGATGTCCGTGAGCTTGATGAAAAGCACAATATTTTGAGGTATCCACGGGAGCATTCGGATTCCTGGGTTGGAAATTCTCTAAAGGCCGCAGCAAGCCTTCTTTCACCAGTCCCCTAAAGATGTCGTTCAGAGGCATTCCAAAGTTTTCGAGGTTCATGACCCGTGGTCCGGGCTCTACTGGTTTTCTCGGGGGCAAAAGGAGTTGTGTTATTACATTCCCGTCCCGCGTAGTTAATCATTTCTTTGCCTTTAGCAGAGTGTGGGCGGTGTTTGAAGGAGGAGCCCGATATCTCGTAAGCTGCGCAAAGCAGCCTGCTGGCCGATTGTAAGCCTTTTCAAACTTAGCCGCGGAGTTAACCATGGCTCGTAAGTCTCGAGTACGGGAAGTGACCGAGGGAGGCTCTCGATGTGGTTTCAGTGCATGACCGGAAGATGTCCATTGTTCCTCTTCGTAAGGAGTGGATGGCCATTTCACTGAGTTTCAGATTCCACCGCCTGTAGAAGTCCCCAACATTCTCATCGGGACGCTGCACTGTTGTCTGCAGATCAACTCTATTTGTTTCCCACTCCAAGTTGGCCTTGTACTTTTCTGTGAAGGCATTGGTAATCTAGTCCCATGTAGTCCTGGCTTCAGGTTTCAAACGGAAGAACCACTTTAAGGCATTGGATTTCAAAGATAGATCAAATAGTCGGCCAATCGGCTGATTGGTGCATCCTTTGGCCTTCATTGCCAAGGTATACGTGTCCAGATGAGTTTTTGGGCATGCAGTCCCATCAAAGAGGTCCAGATTCGGCATAACAAATTTGTGGGGTAGGGGAACAATTGAGTCCGAGTCTGTAGGCCGGAAAGCAGACTTCTTGGCAGTCAACTCAGCGATTTGCGCTTTCATTTTCTTGTGTTGTTCCATGAACCAGGCCAGATGAGGGTCTTGTGGTGGAGCCGTGGCATTTAAACCGGAGAGGGGGGTTACCACTGGAGGCAAACTGATGGATGGAATGGCCGGCCCGGGGACGTAGGTGAAAACCTGTCCTTGGGCTGAGTTACCCTGGAGAGCATGAATAGGACCCTGAGCAAAAGGATAGAACCTTGCGGCTTGCTGTGGGTTTTCAACCGGCAAAGTGGGGTGGAGGTAGACATGGGCAAACCGGAACCGGAACCGGGCGGAACCGGAGAACCGAACCGGAACCGGCAGAACCGGAATCGGCGAGAACCGGAACCGTCGAGAACTGGAACCGGCCGGTTTCCGGTTCAATCTCGGTTCCTATTTTTAAAAAATCGTGAACCGCCGGTTTTGGAACCGGAACCGGAACCGAAGAACCGGAACCGGGGAACCGGCGGTTCGGAACCGTGGAACCGGCGGTTCTTTGCAGAAAATTCAAAAAATTTCAAAATTTGCCCATTTTTTTCACCTTTTCAGTCAAATTTGACCTTTTTTTTTTGACTTTTTAGACAATTTTCAGTAATTAAAAATAAATAAAAAAACAAAATAATCCTTACCTTTCACCTATAAATACAAATTCACCTCATTACATTTTATTTTCACAAAACTCTCTTAACTCTCTCTTAATCTTTACTCTCTCTTAACTCTCTCTTAAGTTCTTAACTCTCAAGTCTCAAGATCAAAGCCTCAAATCACTCACCAACATTCATATTCCATAATCCATAATTCCATCCTCATTTTCCATATTTTCATCCATTTTCATAGTCTTCACTATTCACTCATCACTCATCATACACACCAAATCACCAATACACCATCATCATGTCTTCTTTCCTTAGAAACTTAACAAAAAAAACGGGTAGCAAGAGCAAAAACAACCAACCTTCTTCATCTTCTCGACTACCACCACCACCACCACCACCACAAATTCCAAATGATATTCCCTTTTATGATGGGGGAATGTCGGGGAAAAATCAATGGGAAAATTTAGAAGATGAGGAGGAGGTTCAAGTTGGAGACCAACAATTTCCAATACCGCCTTTCATGTCACAACAACCACAATTTGTAGGAACTCCAAGTACTGAAGAAAGTGATGCACATAACCTACCACCAATTGCACCAAGAGGAAGGGGTCGCGGTCTTCGTGGAGGCGGTCGGGTCGACCGCCTCCTCCTAAAATTCCTGAACCGAAGTCCTCAATTTTTATTCGTCACTTTAGGAAGGAGCTCGGATTGGACAAACATGGTGAGGAGGTTTGGAAAGTGATATGTAACTATTGTGAAAATGTTTATACTTGGAGGGATGGCAATGGATACGGAACTTATACCAAGCATGTTCGAGTTCATCATCCTACCGAATTTGGCATAGATTCAACTCAAACACAACTCCAAGGAGTTTCGACTTCTTCGATGGGCGCTGTAGGTACGTCTTCTTCTTCCACTACATTTCATTATAGTGAACAAAACCATAGAAGAGGTATGGCAAAATTTGTTTGTGTTAAATGTCTTTCCTTTAGTTTTGCCGATGATGAATTCTATGAATATTTTGCTAAACTCTCTCTTAACCCCGCTGCAAAAAGAATACCACGTAGAACTCTCACACGTGATATTGCAAAAATAGTCGGGGAATATAAATATGGTTTAATACAAACATTTGCTAATTTATCTCAACAAGTTTCTATTTGTTCGGATATATGGAGTGATAACCGTTGTGAACATTTTTATATGGGAGTAACTTGTCATTGGATTGACAATTCTTGGACCATTCAAAAGAGATTGATTGCATATAGATATTTTGATGATGAGCATACCGCACACAATATTGCACTTAAACTACAAAGTATTTTACAAGAATATAATTTAGTTACTAAAATTTTTTCAATGTCTTTTGATAATGCTAGCTCTAATACTGCAAGTTTACCGGAACTAATTGGTATTTGTAAACCGGTATTAGGTGGAAATTTTTTTCATATTAGATATTTTTGTCATATTTTAAATTTATGTGTGCAAGATGGTCTATCTGCTTTACAAGATTCAATTATTCCTATTAAACGAGGTATAGAGTTTATTATGAGAAAAAGTTCCAATCAAAGAAAACGGAGAGACTATTGCAAGGCAAATGATATCCGTCCCAAAAAATTTTCAATGGATGTTACAACTAGGTGGAATTCTACCTATAAACTTTTAGCGGATTCTTTTCTTTATAAGGAACAAATTTGCTTGTTTTTGTCTTCCGTTGGTTACAAAAACACCCTATTTCCTCATCAATGGAATGCTTGTGGAAGCATGATCAAATTGTTGAAAAATTTCAAGGATGTCACTGTCATGTTATCCGGTACGTATTATCCTACTTCTAACTTAGCTGTTGATCATAGTACTATTATTTCGGGTACATTTTGTGAATTTAAAGATGATCCCATAATTGGTCCAGCCATTGTTAGCATGAAGGAAAAATGGTTGAAATATTTTGAGACAATTCCAAGTATTTTTTTAATTGCAAAAATTTTAGATCCAAGGGTTAGAATGGATGGTTTGGAACAACTTCTTACATATTACTATCAAAATTTGTTTGATGCAAATGATCCCCGTTTTCCAAATATTGATCAAATATTGTCCGATGCGAAAAATGAATTTTTAAATGTTTTTAAAGAGTACAACTCAATTTATGGTGGTGCTAGTACAAGTGAGGCTCCTCCTCGTCAAACTAGCGAAACGGACAACTCTTTTTTGACTTCTTTTTATGGAAATAGAAAGCGCTCTAGAGGAAGCGGTTCTAATGCGGAATTTGAAAAATATTTGAACACGGAATTTGAATATGATGATGAGGTTGAATTTTGCATTTTACATTGGTGGGCCAAGAGGGCGAGTTCTTATCCTATTGTTTCTAGGATAGCAAGAGAAATATTTGCTTCTCCCGCATCAACGGTTTCGGTTGAGCACGCTTTTAGCATTGGTGGAAATATTGCGGATCCGCAACGTGCAAATTTAACTGTTGAAAATTTAGAAAATCAAAATTTGTTGAATGATTGTGTCAAAGCGGAGAAAAGAGATCAAGAGCCAAAGTTTTCCTCATCCGATGAAGATTTCTTTGATTCAACATCGGGAAGTGACGAGAACAATGACACAATCCCAATGGCCCAAATGTAAGTTGATGTAATTTATATAGTTTAATTTGTATAATTTAATTTGTTGCTTTGTTTTATTTTATATATTAGGTTTTAGATTGTTATAATTTAGATAAATATTGTAAAATACTAAGAACGAGGTTAAGGCTCCTTATGTCCTCCCTTACTTATAAAAGGGCAAGGTTGGTTGTCCCCCTCATTGTAACATTTTAACAATTATTAATAAAATTTAAGGATACCGTCCCTTTTTCTTTTATAAAATATGTTAAAATAATTTGTTTATTATTCATCTTCATCCAAATTTGTTAGAATCTTAACAGTTTTGATGGCTTAAAAGAGAAGAAAAGGAAAAGGAAGTGACCAAAGTGCACTGACCAAACTTTGGGGTTGCTGGAAATTGGATATGGGCGGTCGCCCACCTCTCTCTTGGGCGGTCGCCCATGTGTGCAGAGAGTTTGACATTGCTTGAATTTGGATATGGGCGGTCGCCCACCTCTCTTGGGCGGTCGCCCACCTTGTGATTTTCAAAAAAAAAAAAAAAAAAAAAAAGCCAAAAAAAGGAACCGGGAAACCGTGGAACCGGAACCGGAACCGGCATCAAGGAACCGGAACCGGGAACCGGATTTAGGCGGTTTCGTCTCGGTTCCCCCCTTCCCCGAAACCGGAATTGGCGGTTCGGAATCGAAACCGGAACCGGGAACCGGATTCCCATGCCTAGGTGGAGGTAGTCCTGCTATAGCCGGATAGCTTGGATTTCCAGAGTGGGGCCCATAAGTAGGCTTAGGTGCGGGCTGCTGTCCCTGACTGTTGAAATGCATAGCTGGCTAAGGCGATGGTGTATAACCCTGGGTACTAGCGGCCACTGGTGATTACGATGAAACCGGGATGGAGGTTTGATAACCCATCGAACCAGTGAGAAATGGGTTTGTGAAATTTGTGGGAGGAAGCCGGTGAGCTAGCATCATTCCGAGGAGGGCTCCGACGGCTGTTGAGGCATGCCGAGCTGTTGTTGTGGCCCTTTGAACCGCTGCTGCGAAGGCCCGGATTGATCGATCCAAAGCGTGGCGGGATTCCAATTAACTCGTGGCATTCGAGATAACCCCAACCATGAGAAGACATTCCGTGCATCGGCTTTGTCCCCACCGAGTGAACCGCAGAACCGATTTGTGCCGCTGGCCGCATGGGATCCAGTGGTCTCGTGGTTGGGAGAGCCGGGCCGACCCGAAGATCGAGGAGCATGGGTTCTGGTAGTGGCCCCAAAGGAGGTGGGCGGTGGCATCCTGAAGTAATCAGGGCAACTGAGAGTGGGATTGGCATCCTCGTCTTCTTCCACGGTGAAGGTGCCATCGGGATTGAGGCTGGCGGCCAAACCGTGGCTCTTAATAGCCTCCATAAGGCTATTCAGTTGTGCTTCCTGTCGTAACCTCATCTGTTTTGCTAACCGATTCCACTGGCTGTTCTGCCTACGAGGGGTCCCGGGAGGCGGGGTGACGTTATCCCCATCATTCTAGCCGATGTGCATATCTCCGAAACCCGGAGTCGGAACAAACGGTGAAGCCGATGACGCGCTTGACTCTTCCCAACTAATCAAACGGTGACCCGGTGTCGGAACCAACCTTTGTGAGGAGCCTGCGGGGAAAAGGCACGAGGGTTCGGATGTCCTGGGAATGAAGGAGGGTAGGTGTTTGGGCTTTGGGCTCATGCAACATGTGCTTATTTGTTCTTGTTTGCTTAAAACATGTTTTATTAACCTAATCGGTTGGAAAAGATTGCTCTTCTTTTTCGCAAACTACTCGGATCCCGGATTAGTGGGCCCCGTCACTACGTCTATAAGCCCTCGTATTCCACCCGTATTTCGACCTCCCAGGGTGGACAGCCCCGGGCGAGGGTCCTATAGGGCAAGCGGGTCCCACCGACCGAAAGAAAAACGATCCTAAAAGTCTGGCGGGAATCGAGTCTTAACGAGCATTCGATGTAAATTACGGACAAAGCTGACGTCAAAGTCAAGATCATGTCCGGGGGCTCGACGAAAAGTCGGCATGATTTGGACTGATGAATGTCCACAATTGATCTTGATTTGTCGTCAATTAAGCCGTAATTAGGCATGGAATAATCATTAATCCTTGATGACTCAGTGTCATGCTGGGAGTCAGTGTATAATGTGTGCCAGTCAGAGCCGAAGTCAAGGCGCCGGTCAATATCTTGGTCAAAGTCAGCGGCGAAAAACCGGCATGACTTCGACTGATTAGGGTCCCCGAAATATATTGAGTCGGTATGCCGACAAAGGCTTGAAAGGAAAGGTCTATACACAGACTGGGCATGACACAGACCAAACTAAAAACCAACCGGGTCTCGGACAAAAGTGTGTCACGGACAAGTGCATGGTCGACACGAGGCTCCATGGGATGTTTGGGTAGTCCTGTGCTTGCACCGAGAGGCGTAATAAGACCAAACGGGCCGCGACAAGGATTTCCCCGGGTTAGGGACGTAGTGTGCAGTGTAAGGTCACGTGCGCGTAGTGTGCAAGCAGTCTATCTTCTTTTTCTGAGTAAAATAGAAATTTTTTTCATGTGTCTTAAAAAGAATGATGCATGATTTTTTTTTTGAATTTTTTTTTTTTTTTTGAAACTCTTTTTTTTTTTTGAATTTTTTTTTGATTTTTTTTTTGAAAGTAAATGCACACATAAGCACATAGCTCAAAAATTCCAACAGTTAGGGACATGATTCCGACAGTCAACATTTTGACTTTTTTCGAGGCGGCCAAAACAACACGAAAATGTGCAAAAATCAACACACACAACAAATAATTTTTAATGCCGGGACGGAAGCTTGACCCTCAAGAGCTTTTCTTTTTTTTTTTGAAAACAATGATACCGGTACGTGGGATTGTTAAACCACAATTTATCCCCGACTCGTGTTAGGAGGCGATAACGGGAAGTTTAATGGTTTCCACCAATATACCAAATATCATTTTTTTTTTTTAGAAAAAGCTTGCGTCGTCCCCAGCGGAGTCGCCACTGTGATGATGTGCCGCCAAAATTATTTTCCGAAAGGGTTAACTTTGAAATTTTTCGTTTCTTTGAAAAACCAATCGAAAAAAAGACCGGAGTTGCCACACCATTTTTGTTTTAAGGGCCAAAACTTTGAAAAATGCCCGAGATTAGAGATTTGGGTTCGGAGGTCATGTTACACGCCGGGAAGGACGTTAGTGTGCACCCGGAATGCCTCGTAAAACGAGTCTTCCAAGCTAAAAATCATTTGTGTGTGTGTGTGTGTGTTTTGGCCAAAATAAGTTGAAACTGAGAAAAATAAAAATTGGGAATTCCTTATTAGACTTTGGACAGATCCCATGATTTTTGGTGTGATTTTTGGGTTGAGTTTTAGTACTCAAAAGATTTTTGGAAGTTGAAAACCACTTCTGCCAGAATGAAAAAGGCAGTGGACACTTGATTTTGAAATGGATTTAAGGGCTTTAAAACTTCATAATCTGAGAAAACTCAGAGAATGAAAGTTGTTTCCGACACCTCAAATAAGATTTTTGTAAAGAAATTTTCATTTTGGAGAAGATTTGAGGACTCAAAACCTTCTGGAAATCTCAGATATGAGATCTAGACTTCCAGAGACTGGTGATCTGACCTTCAAAAGAAAATTTGGAAAATGGAGTTTTACTCACGCAGAAAATAAAGTAAAAATATTTCTGGAAAGCTATGGATGTTGGCTACAAAAGGTGTTTTGTAGTCAACATCAAATTCCAAGTTTATCTGTGTCCAAAAAATTAGACCATGGACTGGGGTCTTAGAAGATTGCTACTGGACAGCAACTTCTCAAGAAGGAAAACATGATTTTAAAGGGGGTTTGGCATCCATGCTTGTCCCCATTTCCCTAGGTTTTGATTAGTGATCACTTGAAATTTTAGTGGTGAATCAACTATATCAAACCATCCTTGGGGTACATTAGGACTAAGCACTTCATTTGCTTGGGAAGGGGAATTTTATCCTTTGAAAATGAGATTTGATGTATGAAAATGAGTTTTAGGGTTTTGAAAATGTGTTTTCTTTGCAAGTAAGTAAGGATACTTTGAAAATAATGTTGATCCTTGTAGAAGATCATCCATGGAGATGAACTTCCATGGTGATCTTCTTGGATCTAAGGCAAGAAGATGAATAAACTACATTTTGTAGCTTAAAAATGTATGCATGAAGGAGTTTAGGGTAAGGAGAAGGAGGGTTTACTAATCTTCTTTGTGTTTTGGAGTTTTTGGCTTGAATGTAAGAGTGTTTGAGGCTTGAATATGAGAGTGTTTGAGTGAGTGTGATTTTGGGTGAATAGTTGAGAAAAAGGTGACAATTCTAGAGAATTCTCACTGTTTTCTCACTATTTTCGCCAAGGTGCAGTTACAAATTGTGTTTTTTCTTTTCTATTTCTGAGACTGAAGGCCTCAATTTATAGCCCTCTGAAAAATACAAAACCATCCACACGGACATGATCAACAGCGTGCACTGTTCATTAATTACAGCTTCAGGCTTTGGACAGGAAGAATAAAATTCAAAAATCCAGCAGTTTATGTTTTTCAACTTGCCTAATTCGAATTTTTCCAATTTCTTTTGCTTTTTTGATTCCTTTCCATGGTTTATCTTTAAATGGCAATCCCTAATCTACCCTTACTTGGTTAGAAATGTTAGAAATGTTAAGAATTGTTAGAAATGTTATAACTTTCGTTAATTATCTAACGAAAATACTAACAAGCTCAAATTGGAGCACTTACAGTAGTACTGGCTAATTGTGTCTTCGGGCCTTTCTCAAGCTTGGAACCGTCATTAGACAAGTGTTCTCTGGTGCAGGTTGTCCTATCGGATTCTCTCACTTCGGGCATTTGAATTTTGCACGGCAGAATCATTTCTTTGCCTGG
Source organism: Adenophora triphylla var. japonica (assembly GCA_022495995.1). Taxonomy (NCBI): domain Eukaryota; kingdom Viridiplantae; phylum Streptophyta; class Magnoliopsida; order Asterales; family Campanulaceae; genus Adenophora; species Adenophora triphylla. The sequence continues at coordinate 410,238 of JAFEMH010001695.1, read as the reverse complement.
TTCAACATCTTGGATCGAGGGCGTACTGGTACTCATCATGAGATCAAGCTTCTCCTGCATTTGTCTCACTTGCTCTGTCAAAATTACCACATGGGGGTCAATGGGAACATTCGAGTTACTGGAACTCGCAACAAAACCTTTATCATTAGAGGGAACCAAAGCCGCGGACTGGTGAAACTGACGAGCGAATTCACAAAGTCCGGTGGACAGCAACGGAAAACTGGAGGCATCCGGATTTTCTTTTAGCAACTCGTGATTGCATTCAGGTGGGTATAGGGGTACCAGAACATAGCCACATGGCTCAAACTTATTATGTGAAGCTGGAGCATAAACTGGCAAGTACCGCTGAAACTGAGGAACAGGTGGGGTGAAGCCCAATCCGTTCTGTGGAGCTGAGGGCGATGGGGCCCTGACGGCCTGGGACACTGGGAGGAACTGGAGGGCACTATTCCTCGATGGGGAATCACATATCAAAGGAGGAGGGTATTGACTGCAGGATGGAGGGTATTGGTTATATGACGGAGGGATTGAGATCATTGTTTCTGGAGTCTCATCTTCAACCATGACCAGGGAGCCATTTGCCTCAACTGTTACCTGAACTCCATGACGGCGGAGAGCACTGATGAGCAGGGCCAGCTGTTCTTCATGAACCTTATGGGCATTTTCCAAAGCTTGGGCTAATTCTTCCTTCCTAATCATCAGATTTCCTGTACCCTCACTGTTTTCTGTCAAATCTGCCATTCTGACTCTCTGAGCTGACAAAACTGACGATTCTGCCGAACTGTCTGAACCTAAGGTTTCCGCACTGAAAAGCAGCTGACCCGGTATTCTCGCCCACTTCTTTCTCGCTGCAGGAAAGGGATAGACAAGGTTTAGACTCGGGGGTAGACAAGGTTTAGACTCGGGAGTAAGTGTTTAGGCTTGGAGGTAAGTGTTTAGGCTGAAGGCTCAAGTAACATGCACTTATTTGCTTAAGTTTTGCTTAAAACACATTTTCTCCTAATCCTAACTGATCGGAAAATATTGGACCTTGAAAGGCCGAGATCGAAAATCGAGGATCGGACCGAGGAGGTCGCGATTAGAGATTTGACCACGAAAGGGTAAGATAGGAAAATTGGAGATCGGACCGAGGAGGTCGCGATTAGGGATTTGACCATGAAAGGTCGAGATAGGAAAATCGGAGATCAGACCGAGGAGGTCGCGATTAGGAATTTGACCATAAAAGGTCGAGATAGGAAATCGGAGGTCGGACCGAGGAGGTCACGATTGGGATTTGACCATGAAAGGTCGAGATAGGAAATCGAAGGTCAGACCGAGGAGGTCGCGATTAGGGATTTGACCATGAAAGGTCGAGATAGGAAAATCGGAAATCGGACCGAGGAGGTCACGATTAGGGATTTGACCGCGAATGGTCGGGATAAAAAAAATCGGAAATCGGACCGAGGAGGTCACGATTAGGGATTTGACCGCGAAAGGTCGGGATAAAAAAATCGGAAATCGGACCGAGGAGGTCACGATTAGGGATTTGACCGCGAAAGGTCGGGATAAAAAAAAATCGGAGATCGGACCGAGGAGGTCACGATTAGGGATTTGCAGAAATAGGACCATGCAATTATGATTCCATTAATCGTTCAAGTTTACTTAAAACAGTGTCTTTTATTAATTTCTATTTGGTTGGAAAAGGGGTTCTGCCCTTCTTTTTCGCAACTACTCTAGATCCTGGATCAGTGGATTCCGTCACTACGTCTATAAGCCCCTCGTATTCCACCTGTATTTCGACCTCCAGGGTGGACAGCCCCGGGCGAGGGTCCTATAGGGCACGCAGATCCCACCGACCGAGAGAGAAGAATGCTCCTAACGGGTCTAGCTGGTCATAGGAACTTTTAACGCACGAGCGATGCGGATTATAGTCAAGGCAATACCGGGTAAGTCTTGTCTTTCAGCCTTAACGGAATTTCGGCAGAGTTACGCTTGCGCGAATGACGTTTTGACTTTTCGGCAATGTCCAAGAAGATAATAGGCATGGGTCGGGCGGTAAAAGCCAGATGACACAGTGTCACATTGAACTTCGTTGCATACGCTGTGCGTGAGTCAAAGTCAAAGTCAATGCCGGGTCAAGATCTTGCCAATTTTTCCTTGTCGGAATTTTGGCAGAGCTCCGCTTGCGCGAAAGATCTTCGGATTTTTGGCATGGACTCGGTCTCGACTCTTACGCAATCCGTGCGGGTCAAGGTCAAAGTCAATGCCGGAGTCAAAATTCTACATATTTTTCCTTGTCGGAATTTTGGCAGAACTTCGCTTGCGCGAAGGACCTTGACTTCCATTATGGACTAAGGCTTGACCTTTACGAGGATATGCAACTGGGCTGTATGACACGGACTAGACCAAAAACCAACCAAAAGTCACGGTTTTTTGAAACGTGTGACACGGACTGTGCATTGGTCGACACTGGCTGCCATGGGGAGTTTGGGGTGTTTCCGTGCGCACCCGGGAGCATCGTAAGGCTGTCCGTGACTGCAACTGAACAACCACCTAGGGTTTGAAGGATGTGCGTGCAAAGTGTACAGGATATATAAGATGCGCGTAGTGTGCGGTCTCCTAAAAAACGTTCCTTTTTTAGTTAAAACAGAGATTTTCAGAAATGTGTTTTAAAAGGAATGATTTTTCGGGATAGGGGAAAATGCAACAGATAAGGCACATAAATTTTCTGGAGCCTGGTCAGCTTTGGAACTGAATAGCCCCAAGCTGCCAGATTAACCTCAAATCTGTCCTGGTGGAATTGCCAATGAGGCCGCCCGGCTGGAATCCGAGGCGGATTAAGCCGTGCGGCCGCATGGATCAATTTTCTAGGTTCCAATCCTTTTCAGTTTCAGGTTGCTCCCCGAACATTTTAGGCACCTTTCAGCTTCAGAAGGCTTCCAATTCAGTTTCCAGAGTATGCACAATTCCCAAGATGCAATATGCAATGCAAAGCAAAGAAAGAAAAAGCAAGCACGACAAATGGAATCCGTGACGGGAGGCTAACCCGCTCAAAGGAAAAAGCTTTCTTTTCTTATTTTCGAAAAGAGATACCGGTACGTGGGATTGTTAGACCACCGTTTATCCCAAGCCCCGAGTTAGGAAGCGATACAGGAAGGTTAGTGGTTTCCACCTATATACCGGGTATTATTATTTTTTTTTTACTTTTAAAATGAAAGCTTTCTCCTTTGGGAAGTCCCCAGCAGAGTCGCCAAACTGTGAATGTGTTGCCCAAAATCTTTTTTGTGTTTTATTTGGATTCACTTGAGTTTGAAAACATCCGATTTAATTTGTAAAAACGGAGTCGCCACGCCATTTTTATTTCCTCAAAACTTTGAAAAAAAGGAATTAGGGTTCGGAGGTTTAGTTACCCCTTGGGAAGAACGGATCGTCATTCACCCAAGGTGCCTTGCCGAAGCAAGTCTCCCAAGATTCCATTTTCGTGCTTGCTTGCGTGCTTTCTTGTGTGCTTGTGTTGAAAAGAGGGGGGGGGAATGTTCCAAGTTGTCTTCCGGACGTATAAACCATTTAGTTGGTTATCGCTCGGGATTCCTTGGATTTTTATGTGTTCGGGACTTTGATCCCGTCCTCATCTTGGACTTGTGATCATCACTATTTGACCTTGGGTCATGTGTGATCGAGAGAAGGACTCTCTATTATAGTCCAAAATGAGGTTCTTTAGAAAGGAGTATCCTTAGCCCATCAATCCTACATCTTGAGACGATTGAGCTTATATAGGGACTATTATGCTCGTCTCAAGTGATGATCGGAGATATAGGGTTCAAGGTTTATCCCTTTCTAAAGAGATTGTGGCACCTTTAATGGAAGAAACGATGTAAAGATAGGATCTTTACACCGGTCCACTCCAAAGGATGCATCACATACCAAAGGGGACTAGGGGAAGGGTATAAAGATTGGATCTTTATGCTCTTCCTATACTTTTCGTGCCTTAGGAAGGTCACTAAGCAATCCTGGGAAAGAGAGATCCAACCATGAGGGACATGAAGGATGCATTCTAAACTAAAAATGACATTTTTAATGAAAAATATGACATTTTGGTGCAAAGGATGCTAGTGGTTTGCAAAGGATGCTTTTTGATGTTAAAGAAATGATCTTTAATGCAAAGGATGCATCTTTATATGTAAAAATGAAGTTTCAAGTGCAAAGGATGCAACTTTTATGCAAAGATAACATTTTTATGAGCAAATGATGCATAAAGATATCATTTTTAGGAGCAAAAGATGCTATTTTAATGCAAAGGATGCAAAAGGAGGGGGATATGATTTACATGCTTAAATATATGACCTTTAAAGACAATATACCAAATCCCAAGCAAATATATAGTAATATGTAAAGCAAGGAGCAAATATATCACGTATATACAAGCATAATGTAAGATAAAGGGGATGAGAGGTTACCAATGGTGGTGACCTCTTTCTCTTGGAAGTTTGCCTAGGGAAGGGACCAACTTTAGAGGTTTTAAGGAGGAAAGAGGTGGTTTTTGGCACTCTCAGCTCTCTGTATTTTTGTAGTGTTATTTTGGCAGAGTTTCAGTGCTGAAAACTGTATATCAAAATGGGTAGAGGAGGCCTCTATTTATAGGCAGTCTGGGAAAAGCTAATGAAGCCGTGCGGCATGGAGTCCTGGCCTAATGCAGCCGTGCGGCATTATCCCTAATGACTCAGCATACTTCTAGAATCATGCAAGGTGGCCTTCTAGAAGGGTTTTTATATTAAAGGAAAACGTGGTTTTTTAATTTCAAGTAATTCCTTCACCCCTCGGAAGGTTCGGAACAGTTCCCGAATTGCTCCTGAACTTTAGGAAAGTCTGGGGAATTGCCGGGAAATTTAACCGAAAGGCATGAGCCAGATTTGGGTACTTACAGAGACGCAAGATCTCTTGTTCGCCTTTTGTTTCTTTTGTGAGCCTTGATGGCGTCCAGCTTTGGACCCTTCTGTTGTATTTGCGGACTGAAGCAGCCTGGGACTTGACGGCAATCCCCTTTTCGCCTGGGTTTTGTATTTGGATGGGAGGTTCGATGATCCCTTGACAAGTCATTTTGACGGTCTTTTCCGTGGCTTCCTTGCCTCTTGTTTGTTGGCGTCGGGCTCTTGGCCTCTTTTTTTTTGTGTAGCTTCTGCTTGAGCTTATTTTTTTGTAGCTTCTTCTTGAGCTCTCTTTTTTTTTTTTGAAAGCCTTTGCTTGAGCTCTTTTTTTTTTTTTGAAGCGCGTGGGGGCGAAGGCAAGCCTCTAGCTTGGAAGTTGACATGGGTCAGTCGTTTGATGTTGAGTGACCTTCGGATGTCTTTTGATGTTGCCGCCGTCGTTTGACTTGGTCAAGGTGGTGGTGGGGGCATGCTCTTGGAAAGTGTGTAGTTTGATGGAGGTCTTTATTGACATTCAAACTTTTGAATTTTTTGTGTGTTTTTAGACCGGACCAATTAAGGTTGCCTACATTCCCCCGGACTAGAGGGCTCAGGTCTGCGTAGTTCGACACTACATGGAGTGCCAAGAGATGCACAGTTGGTCTTCTTTAGGCGAAGTATCTGCGAAGTTTGCTTCCGTTGACTGGATTCATGAAGGGATTGCCGGCTAGGTCTGTCAGCTTCATGGCACCTCCGAAGAAGATCTTTTGAACCACGACAGGGCCGATCCATGTTGGTTCCCATTTTCCCAGTGGGTTGGTTCGAGTGGGAGGCTTTTCTTTGAGTACCAGATCGCCTTCCCTGATGTCTTGGGACTTGACTTTCTTGTCGAAAGCTCTAGCCATTCTGCTTTGGTAGGCTCGGACGTATTCCATGGCCTTTAGTCATCGCTCGTCCAGTAGAACCAGTTCGTCGTGTCGGCTTCGGAGACATTCGACTTTGTTGATTTCGTTTTCCAGTAATACTCGGAGTGAGGGAATTTCCAGTTCCACGGGTAGTACCGCTTCCATCCCGTATGTCAGGGCGAATGGAGTTTCTCCCGTGGCTGTTCTGACTGATGTTCGGTAGCCCCAAAGTGCAAGGTGCAGCTTCTCGGGCCAATCACGTCCTCGGGTGGTGAATGAACGCTCGCCGAAAAAATAAAAATTTAGAGAGTCGCCACGCCGTTTTTAAGGAAATATTGAAAACCTTTTTTAATGAGAAAATGGGTTCGGGGGTCAAGTTACGTGTTGGGAAAAACCGAGAGTTCACCCAACACGCCTCGTCCGTAGACGAGTCTTTCAACGTTCAACATTCAAAACATCCAAATGTGTGTGCAAATGTGTGAGACAAAATATGTGACAAAATGCATTTTAATGCTTTATTGATAAACAACGAGGGATACAACTTGTGAGCCACTTATTTTGGGGGGCCACATCCCAATTACAATGAGGCAAACGAATTAGAAATGAAAACAGACCATCTGCAGTGTGACTTAGTATGTCGCGTGACACAGGACACACTTGGCCTGATGTGTCGCGGGACATACTATGCCCTATGCAGAGGTTTACAACTGATTTGATTACAAGAAGGAGCCAATATCAACAACAACGTAAACAGAATGAAATTAACGACAACAACGAGATTAATTAATGGAACAAGCCAATATCAACAACGAGGTAAACAAAATGAAATTAACGACAACAACGAGATTAATTAATGGAACAAGCCGATATCAACAACGAAGTTAACAGAATGAAATTAACGACAACAACGAGATTAATTAATGGAACAAGCCAATATCAACATCGAGGTTAATAAAGATGGAATTAATGGAAACAAACCAATAGCAACAACGAGGTTAACCAAAAAAGGAACTAACAACAATAACAAGATTGCAAAGATGGAAATATCAAATTGCAATGAGACAATATCGTCACCTAGATGTGGATAAACACGTGAGAGAGAATGAATATGACGGATTCACCCTCTATTTGGTGTCTAGACCAACCAATATCAAATAAAGCCCAAGCTCACAGATCAAAATATGCTGGGAACAACATGATATTATAACAAAATCATTCAAATAAATCAGGTTCTAGCCTGAACCCGATGAACAACACCAACTACGGCAAATACCCATGAACAACTGGGAACAAAATGAGACACGGTAATACCCATAAATCAATGAGGAGAGATAGAGAAATAGAATTAGGACGTACCCTCGTAGTGTCCACGATCCTTATACCGAGTTAGGTATAAGGAGCTTTAATTCGGCTTCAGAGAGAGGGATCGAGCTCGGGAACAACGGCTGTACAGCTTCAAGGCTTGAACGGTCTTCTGATCTGGAGACAGGGGAAGAAGGTGATCGAGAATTTGGCATTTTGGAACGGAGAAGAGGGCATTGATTGGGGTAGAATTGGGTGAAGAAGCAGTCGTCATTTTGGGGTCGATAGAGAAAACGATTGATGAGGATTGAAAGGGAATTGGGTTGTTGATTTTGGTGAGCTGTGATTGCGGTAGTGGTGGAATAGAGGTGGGCGATTGGTGAAGGAATTGGGTTCGCCGGTGAATGGTTTAGAGAGACAGAGCACGGTGAGGAGGATTGAGGTTGTGGGGTTGTCGCCGTTTGGGTGGAGATGGTGAACGGTGATGGTTAATTTGAGAGGGAGGATTCGTGAGGAATAGGATTAGGGAAGTGGGTCGCCTGCGAGGGAGAGCTTGGTGAGGAAGACGACGAGGTCTGGTTTTGCAGATAGTGAGAGAAAATAGAGAGAGAGCGAGAGGCCGTGAGTTTGTGCGTGTTGTGTGTGTTATATTCTCCAAAATGAACGAATTTGGTATTTATAACGCAGATTGGAAAATGGATTATTATGTCGCATGACTTCTCGCTTCGCTATTCCATGCTTCAATCTGTCGCACGACGGGACGAACCAATAACCGTTTCTGGCGCCAGAAACTGGTTCTGGAACATTCCGGGCTAATTCCTTAAAAACCCAAAGCAGTTAATTCCCTGTAGGTCCTTTTGTCCGGTAAAAATACTAAAAAACACTTCCTTCGCGAGAAACACATAAAAAGTTTTCGGAAGTCTCGGAACGGACCGGGAATTTACCAAAACGCCCCTCAGTGCGATTTTATCACATTAAAATGCACCTAAAAGGGTCACAAATTCGATTGGCGTACTTACAGAGCCCCTCGGCAATGTCACTTTTGGTAAAAGTGAGGTTGTCGATAAAATAAGACCCAATCCCAATTAGCGACAAGGGTTAAGGCGGACGGCTGGACGATGACTGGTGAGATAGGATGGCTGGACCTTTTGAGAAAGGATTCCTACGTATCCCTTAAAAGGGAATCAAGCCAAATCGTAGTTCGGAAACATGTGAGAACGTACGGCGTCTTGAACCGAAGCGACAATGACATGAGACATACGGTGTCTCGAACCGATTTTGAAAATAACGTGAGACTTACGGTGTCTCAGACCAATTTGAAAATGACGCGAGATCTACGGTGTCTCGAACCGATTTGACAATAACACGAGACTTACGGTGTCTCAAACCAATTTGAAAGTATTGTGAGACCTACGATGTCTCGAACCGACTTGAAAATGTTGTGAGGTCTACTGTGTCTCGAACCGATTTGAAAATGAAGTGAGACCTACGGTGTCTCGAACCACTTTTGAAAATGATGTGAGATCTACGGCGTCTCGAACCAATTTGAAAATGAAGTGAGACCTACGATTTCTCGAACCGATTTTGAAAATGATGTGAGATCTACGGCGTCTCGAACCAATTTGTAAATGAAGTGAGACCTACGGTGTCTTGAACCAATTTTGAAATGATGTGAGATCTACGGCGTCTCGAACCAATTTGAAAATGAAGTGAGACATACGGTGTCTCAAACCACTTTTGAAAATGTTGTAAGATCTACGGTGTCTCGAACCACTTTGAAAATGAAGTGAGACCTACGGCGCCTTGAACCAATTTGAAAATGAAGTGAGACCTACGGTGTCTCGAACCACTTTTGAAAATGATGTGAGATCTACGGTGTCTCGAACCACTTTGAAAATGAAGCGAGACCTACGGTGTCTCGAACCGATTTTGAAAACGATGTGAGATCTACGGCGTCTCGAACCAATTTGAAAATGAAGTGAGACCTATGTTGTCTCGAACCACTTATGAAAATGAAGTGAGACCTACGGTGTCTCGAACCGATTTTGAAAATATTGTGAGATCTATGGTGTCTCGAACTAATTTTGAAAATAATGCGAGACCTACGGTGTCTCGAACCGTTTTGAAAATGACGTGAGACCTACGGTGTCTCGGACCAATTTTGAAAATGACGCGATATGATGATTTGACGCTTGAAAGAAATATGCGTTCATACATGTGCTGTGCTCACCTGTAGCTGCCGGAAGGTCTTAGATTACCATTGCTGTTGGTGATAGAGGGTTGTAGCTACCGGAGGTTTCATGCTACCATTGATTTTGCTGGGGATAGGTGTAGTTGCCGGAGGGACCTATACCACTTTTCAATACTTGCTGGATGGCCGTTCACGGGGCGGTCTTTGAAAAATAGTCTTTTAAGTCGTCAAGGCTGTTGAGCTTTATTGCCTGGTTTCTGGGGCAGCTGGGGCTCTTTTTATTTGATAGGCATTGCTTGGAGACTGGGCAGCTGGAGCTCTTTTCGACGATGCTGATAAGTCCGGGCCTGACGAAGATAATAAATGCAGGGTCTGCTACCTGCAGGATTTGGAATCCCTGTCCAAATTGTGATTTGAGGGGCAATCCTCACAATCAAAATATGATCACTTGATTATTGTATCCTGCGGGGGGAAAAACAGAACACTCAAGACACTTTGCATTTTATTTAACCTCTTGCTTATGCATTATTAATCTTTTGTTGCACAAGTCCATCTCAGTTGGGGAGAATAGGAAGTAGGGATTTGGCACGGCTTGACAAGCGGATATGTCTGTATCAGTTGCTCTGTCGTGTATGGGACAAAAGTTTTTACAATGAGGTGGACCCTCTCCCACAAGGTAGGGAAACGATATGGCGCAGCTAGGCAAGTCGGGGGATGCTCCCGGGTGTACTGGCTGCAGCAGGTCCATTGCTGGTGAGGACAAAGTGTATCGCGCGTCTGAGACAGCAAGCAGTAGAGAATGTGCAGAGAATGATCCCGGCTTGGCGAAGCCCCAGTTGACAGTGTAAAGCAATCTTGGAGGGAATTTGGTAAGGAGAGCCGGAGGGATACCTTAATCAAAGCCCCAGCTTGAGGAAATTCCATGCAGCTTCATCGCAGACAGAGTCATTTTGTGGCTAAAGAGGCAACTCATCATTTCAAACCGCAGTCAATCAGTCGCTGGACAAGACTCGGAAGTGTTTACTTGCAGGGTAATATCTTTCGAATGGTGGGAAATGAATCCCGAACTTCTGTATGACATCCTCGCTTTGGGTTTGACTCTTTTGGGAGAGTATAAGCATCACAAGGTGTGGAGAGGTGTATGGAAGCCCCTGCTGACCGACACAGTGTTTGGCTCTATCTTCCTATGATGTATCAAGAGAAGACTTATCGAGACACTTGAAAACTTGTCTTATTTGTGATGATCACAAGGCTGCTTAAAACCCTTTATTGATGTTCGGGTTAGTCAACCGCCAAAGCCGATATGAACAAATGTTTTTATCAATCCTGAGGAGAAAGCCCACTGATATCGAGAATCAAACTCGGAAAGATGAAGTGTATGGGCATGGTCCTTGAGGAGACCGGATCTTCTGAGATCTATTTGTGATTTCGACCGAACCTGTTATGGTTGCCTACGTTCCCCTCCTTAGGAGGAGCTCAGGTCACCGTAGTTCGGGCTTATCCCGAATAAAAAGAATGAACATTGGAATTCGAGGATCTGAGGACCTTTGAGGATTTTGAGAATTGCAAAACATGCTCTCTTGGAGTGTCGATGGTGTTGGTGTAATGCCCTAGGCTTTAGTTATGTTTAACTGAAAACCGTTATGTATCATCTTTATCGTTTATGTTTATTATTTGATTATTATATAGTTTGTATATTTATTGTAATAATCTCCGTCCCTAATTATTAAGAGAATAATTAGTATAATTGTCAATGGATAATCATATGATGATTATATGCATAAGAGATGCACATTGAAATTATGGGTACTTGTTAGAGAACAAGTGACTGGACATGACCCGCATGAGATTTATGTCATGGTCAAATGTCATACTTAAATCTCATACGGTTACTTCATTTATTTCCTAGACCTAAGATTATCGTAACCTTACATATGATGAAAGTCATGTTTGATTTTAGTCAAACGATATCTTAACACGATATCTATAAAGACTATCATTGGCATGATCGGATTCATGATGGGAAGGATGATAAGTCAAGAAGGAATTTGTCCCTCGGAAGAGAGATGTTATGCTTGGGCCCCTCGATGAGTGATAATGATGAAAGTGTATGGCCGTACCCCAATATGATTGGAATTATCATTATACTCAAGAATCGAGAAAGCATTGAACAATAACAAGTTGACAAGGACCATGACTTGTGTTCAAATATAACATCGTGAGACAAAGGGATAAATGGAAGTACACCATTGGAAACGTGAACTCTTACGTTGTGTTATTTGGGTAGACATAATGGCTTGCTAGAGTCCGCTTATGTCTTATGAGGGTCGATATGATCGGACTCATTGCCAACATAATACAATCCTATTGGGTCACACACAAATAGAATGAGTTGGTTGAACTAAGGGAAGAATGATTGAGAGTTTCTGTATTTGGCAACTTATGTCACGCAACATAACTAGCCATCGGCTAGTTATGTCACGCGACATAACTAGCCATCGGCTACTTATGTCGCGCGACATAACTAGCCACGTGACACGCGTTTTTGATGACTGTTCTCCTAATTTGATTAGGAAACATATTTACACTAAAGTAGTATAAATATGTGAGGTGCATCAACCCTAAGGTCTGGCCGAAATTTTCAAGGGAAAAACATAACAAAATACTCTCAATACTCTTCCATAAGTTTTAGGAATCTAGCAATTCCCAACCTGAGAATTGTTCTCGACATTCATATTTGTGTGGATTACCAAAAGAGGGTCTTAGTTTTGTTCAAACAAATCAAAGACCTAGAGTTCAAATCTGAAGATCCAAAGAAGTTAAAGATTCGAAGATTTGAAGATCAAAAAGTTTGTGATTACGAATCACATAATTATCCGTTCGATAGCTCAAGACCGGAAAGCAATTAAGGTTGGTAAATTCTATCTCATAGCAATTCAATTTAATCGTATAGAACGGATCCTAGGGCTTCTTGGGTTTTATGTTTTTAATGCTTAATTCCGCTGCGCATGGACCCGTAAAACCCAACAGTGGTATCAGAGCCCCGTTCGTATGGTTAAGTTTGAATTAACATGCTAGAATGATTATATAAATTGTTTATATGTTCGTTGCATGTTTTTGTATGCGATAGAATTTTGATTGTTTATGTGAAACAATGTGAAAATCGTTTTCGAATTATGTTGAATTAAATCTGTAAAAGGGTTGTTTTATATGATTTAATTACATGTAATCTGAATTGATTGAAATGAAATCTCGCGACGGCTACCTATGTCGTGCGACATATTAAGCCAAAGGAGGAAATGCAGTAATACGGCCGGTTATGTCACGCGACATAACTAGCCACTGGCTGAGTTATGTCACGCGACATAATAAGCCAAAGCTGGCAGAATCAGTTTGTTCAATTTTTCTGCTATTCTGTGATTGTGTTTACAATCTGATATGTTGATATGAAAATCTGGATGTTATAAAATTGAGTTTATAAGTCCGCGATAGATTGATTCATTGATATACATGATTAATTGATTAAAATGTGATTTTAATAATTATTGCAATGTATATGAAAACTGGATGTTATAAAATTGAGTTTATAAGTCCATGCTAGATTGATTCATTAATATGCATGATTAATTGATTAAAATATGATTTTAATAATTATTGCGATGCATGTTTTATTTGTTCTTACATGTTAAGAATTTTTTTTAAATTAGATGTTTAGTTGAAACATGATATTTAGTTTCCTAATATGTTTAGATTTAGACATTGTAAATTTTGGATCTTATGATTGTTTATGGAAACAAGTCATAAATACGCGAAATTTAAAAGGAAACTAATTGTTTAAAAAAGGTAGTGATTATGTTGCCAAATCAGAGTTGATTTCTAATTGTGCATGACTAGGAGAGTTCTGTCTAAGGAAGAGTTGGTACTTAAGTAGTCCTTGTGGCTCACCTATCTTCCTGGGAACTTACCTGGTGCATGATTTTGACTATCTTTCTGACATGCTTATAATCTACCTTTAAAGAACCTTCATTTAACTTTTAAGTTCTTTATGCCAATCCATGATTAAAACACTTGAGACCACTCGGATAGTTTTGGGTGGGCTTGCCATAGCAAGGTGCTTTGATTCTATTCCGTTTGCAAGCAAGATGAGGAAATGGTGGTTCCTATACGTTTAAAGTGGATGAACTTAATTGGGTTATCAAAATGGTTTTGGACCCAAGGCATAAGATGAGATTAAAATATGCTTAGACATATGATGTCTTAAATAAATCTCATAAAAGATCCTAAGAGTCATATACGATATGATTGATGTTTTCTACCTAATTAGTTTAATCTTGAGCGGTGCGCCATAGCGTACTTGAGATTAAATTAAAGATGGATCTTAGTCCTAAGAGTCATATACGATATGATTGATGTTTTTCTACCTAATTAGTTTAATCTTGAGCGGTGCGCCATAGCGTACTTGAGATTAAATTAAAATTGGATCTTAGCCCATTAAATGCATATTATGCTTAATAGCATTGGAAGGTGTATGATTTAGTGGGAGTATTTGTAAAATACATTATTTGCTCTTAAATGATAAATGTGTTGATATTGATATGCGTTCATATAATTTGTATATTTTGTTGTAGAAGTAGCATTACATAATGATAATTGCGATTCGTCCTTATGAAGGACAAAGTTTGAAAGGAACGATACATATAATTCTGATTGGATCAGAAGCCTAAAGAATGGTTCTTGGGTAAATGTGTACGTTCTTGACGAATCCGTTCCTATTGAATCCACTGCAAATGTTGCAAAGGGCAAATAAGGAAGCAACATTAGAAACATATTGATGATTCTGACAATATTGCTTGCCTTGTATTTGCCACCGTGTTTAAAGGCTCTTATGAAGAACCTTGAGCACATGATAACTATTCTTTTGTTCTAGCACACCGCACAAAGGAAATGTTCCAAATGCGAACTAGGCAAAAGATATATGTCGTGGTGAAATCTCTTAATTCATATGATGAAAGAAGGAGCAATCCGCAAATTGTGTTAATGGTTGACACAATAAAAAGGGTTCATAAAGGAAGGAAAAGAAGGTAAAGCAAAAGTTGCTAAACCTAGGACAAATGTTGTCATAGCCGAAGAGGCTAAACCCAAAGTGTCTCAAAAGGATGCATTTTGCTATCATTGCAATAAGATTGTCATTGGAAGCAAAGTTGCAAGGCTTATTAGGAAGGCCTAAAAGGTGAAGAAGGGCAATATGATTGCTACTACTTCAAGTATCTATATGATAGATATTTTCCTTTCGACTTCTTGTTCTTGGGTATATGATACGAGGATTGAATCCCACATTTGTTTAAATGTGCAAGGAACAAAGAATAGAAAGCTACTCAAATAAGGTAAATTAAACCTAAGCATGGGAATGGAGCAAGAGTTGCAACATTAGCCATAAGGGACTTATGAAGTCACTTTGCCTTGTGAAGTAGTACTTGTTTTGAACAAGTATGACTACGTTCCGAATTTGAGTATGAATATTATTTCCGTTTCTTAAATGGATGATGAAGGATATAATTTTCTTATTTTCAATAAGAAGTTTTATATTTATTTAATGATATGCCTTATTGTATTGCATATGTCATTGAATGGTCTTCATATCCTTGAAGATGAGAAACAAAATAATGTTGAAGATATCTATAATATAAATGGAAATCTAAACCGAACAATATGAACAAACGTGTTCATATGGCATTGCCGGATTGGTCAGATAAATAAGAAACATATATCTAAACTCCATTAACATAGACTTTTAGACTCATATGACTGTCAATCATTTGAGGAATGTTGATCTTATTTATTGGGATTATTGACCAAACCACCATACACTAAGAGTAGTGGGAGGGCTAGTGACTTATTGGTCATTATACATAAGATGTATGTGGACTATTAAGTAGCATTGCTAGGGGAGGATTTTGGTATTTCATCATATTTCACTAAAGACTTATCTAGATATGATTATGTCTATCTGATGAAGTCCAAAGGTGAATCGTTTGAGATGTTTCGAACATTTCAAGATGAAGTGCAAAACAACTTGGCAAAACTATTAAGTACTTCGATTGGATCGAGGTAATGAATATTTGAGCCAAGAGTTTGACAATCATCTCAAAACTATGAAATTGTTTCAAAGTTGACTCCAACCGGAACACCACATTGTATGGTGTGTCTGAAAGGAGGAATTGAACCTTGTAGGACATGGTTCGTTCGATGATATGTCAATCAGACTTTCCTATTTCCTAATTCCTTTTGAGGATATGCATTAGAAATAATGCGGTTACACTGAATCGAGTCCCTACTAAATCGGTTCCTAAGGCCCCGCATGAGATGTGGCATGGAAGAAAACTTAGTTTGTCTTTCATGAAGATTTGGGATTGCGAATCTTATGTAAAGAGACTTGTCTCTTATAAGTTAGCACCAAATCTGACAAGGTTATTTTCGGATATTGATTTTACAATCACAAAGAGAACAAAATGTTTGTTGCTCTACACGATTTGTTTCTTGAGAAATAGTTTCTCAATAAAGAATCTAGTGGGGGTAAAATTAATCTTGAAAGAAGTTCAAGAACCCGAAAATAATATGGAACCAAGAGTAGAGACAGAACCAAGTTCACAAAGGAGTTGTGAAACCGGTTCAAGATGCACAAGTCCATCGTAGATTGGATAGGTTACGATCCGAACTCAAGAAATAGTGATTTCTCGTTGCGGAAAGTGATGAAGTGGAAGTCATTGAGAATGACGATCCTAATTGCTATCAAGAAGCGATGTCCTCTCCTAATTTGGATAAATGGTTAGGAACCATGGAATCCAAATTACAATCCATGTTTAACAATCAAGTTTAATTGGAACTTGATTGGGCTAGCTAAAAGTGTAAAAACTAAAGGGTGCAAGTAGGTCTTCAAAGACCAACATGGATATGAAGGTGTATATTTTTATGACTAAGGATTGTAGCAAAGGGACTTAGGTTAATTCATAGTATTGACTATGTTGAAACTTTTTCCGCCAGTTACAATGTCGATGTCTGTTAGAATTTCAATTGCCATAATCGCATATTGTGACTATGTGATATGACAAATGGATGACAAACGACTTTCTTTAAATGGAAAGATTATTAAGGATGTGTAAAGTACACAACCCGAATAGTTTGTCGATCCAAGAAACTCTAATAAAGTATGCATGTTGCAAGGATCCATGAGATGGATTGAAGCAAGCTTCAAGGAATTGGAATCTTTGTTTTGATGAATTGGTCAAAGAGTTTGACTTTATCAAGTACGAAGATGAACCTTGTGTATGCATGAAATTCAGTGGGAGCATGGTATTATTTCTATTGTTTATTACAATGATATCTTAATCATTGGAAAAACAAGTTCCGATACTTAAGACTGTTAAGTCTTGGTCAAGGAAAGGTTTTTCAATGAAAGATGTGGGTGAAGCCGCTTACATCCTTGGCATCAAGATCTATAGAGATGGATCTAGAAGGATAAATTGGTTTGAGTCAAAGTGTTCACATTGACAAGATTCTTAGAAGAGTCTAAGAAGAGTAGCTTGTCAATAGGTCATGGTATTTCTCTTAGCAATATTCATTGTCTTATGACAACTGATGAGCAAAAGGGAAATGAATGAAGTTCCATATGCTTCGGCATTTGGATCTGTCATGTATGCCATGATTTGTACTAGACCCGACGTCTCATATGCTCTAAGCATGATGAGTCGATACCAATCTGATCATGTTGAGAACCAATGGATGGCAGTCAAGATGATCCTAAGTACTTAAGAAGAACTAAGGATACGTTCTTGGGATTTGAAAGATTGGAAGTTAATCTTATTGTAAGGGTTACATAGGTGCTAGCTTCCAAACTAACAAAGTTATTTTAAAATCGCAATTAGAATTTGTGTTTGTGCTTATTAGAGGTGCAGTTTTGATTGGAAGAGTTCCAAGCAGAAATTGTAGCCGATTCTACTACTAAGGCCATACTTTAGCAACATATGATGTAGCTGAAAGAGGCAGTTTGGATCAAAAAGTTCATTTAGTATTTTGGAAATACTTCAAGTGTTTTTCCAAGTATCACTAATCGGTGAAACTTTTGTTATGACAATAGTGGTGCCACTTGTGCAAACATTGGAACCAAGGTCACAACAGTGATCCAAACACTCACTTAGACGTTCTTCGAGGAATTCATAAAGAATGAGAAGACGTTAAAATATAAAAAGTATCAACCGATGATGACATAAGGGATTCACTTACAAAGACACTCGCATAGGCAGAAGCATGATGGGCATGTTAGATCCATGAGTATTCGATACATAAATGGAGCCTAGTGCAAGTGGGAGACTGTTGGTGTAATGCCCTAGGCTTTAGTTATGTTTAACTGAAAACCGTTATGTATCATCTTTATCGTTTATGTTTATTATTTGATTATTATATAGTTTGTATATTTATTGTAATAATCTCCGTCCCTAATTATTAAGAGAATAATTAGTATAATTGTCAATGGATAATCATATGATGATTATATGCATAAGAGATGCACATTGAAATTATGGGTACTTGTTAGAGAACAAGTGACTGGACATGACCCGCATGAGATTTATGTCATGGTCAAATGTCATACTTAAATCTCATACGGTTACTTCATTTATTTCCTAGACCTAAGATTATCGTAACCTTACATATGATGAAAGTCATGTTTGATTTTAGTCAAACGATATCTTAACACGATATCTATAAAGACTATCATTGGCATGATCGGATTCATGATGGGAAGGATGATAAGTCAAGAAGGAATTTGTCCCTCGGAAGAGAGATGTTATGCTTGGGCCCCTCGATGAGTGATAATGATGAAAGTGTATGGCCGTACCCCAATATGATTGGAATTATCATTATACTCAAGAATCGAGAAAGCATTGAACAATAACAAGTTGACAAGGACCATGACTTGTGTTCAAATATAACATCGTGAGACAAAGGGATAAATGGAAGTACACCATTGGAAACGTGAACTCTTACGTTGTGTTATTTGGGTAGACATAATGGCTTGCTAGAGTCCGCTTATGTCTTATGAGGGTCGATATGATCGGACTCATTGCCAACATAATACAATCCTATTGGGTCACACACAAATAGAATGAGTTGGTTGAACTAAGGGAAGAATGATTGAGAGTTTCTGTATTTGGCAACTTATGTCACGCAACATAACTAGCCACTGGCTAGTTATGTCACGCGACATAACTAGCCACTGGCTACTTATGTCGCGCGACATAACTAGCCACAGACGCGTTTTTGACAGCCTGTTCTCCTAATTTGATTAGGAAACATATTTACACTAAAGTAGTATAAATATGTGAGGTCTGTCAACCCTAAGGTCTGGCCGAAATTTTCAAGGGAAAAACATAACAAAATACTCTCAATACTCTTCCATAAGTTTTAGGAATCTAGCAATTCCCAACCTGAGAATTGTTCTCGACATTCATATTTGTGTGGATTACCAAAAGAGGGTCTTAGTTTTGTTCAAACAAATCAAAGACCTAGAGTTCAAATCTGAAGATCCAAAGGAGTTGAAGATTCGAAGATTTGAAGATCAAAAGTTTGTGATTACGAATCACATAATTATCCGTTCGATAGCTCAAGACCGGAAAGCAATTAAGGTTGGTAAATTCTATCTCATAGCAATTCAATTTAATCGTATAGAACGGATCCTAGGGCTTCTTGGGTTTTATGTTTTTAATGCTTAATTCCGCTGCGCATGGACCCGTAAAACCCAACAGATGGGATACACGGATGTGAAGCCCCAGTGGGACGTTCACGGCAAGTGTTTACGGAGGATAAATGAAATATGCTCACATAAAATGTCGAATGAACGGGTAGAATTTGCACAATCTTCGCTTGACGGTCCTTTGAGCCGGGATAGACTTGGCTCCGCTTTAAGCAATAATCTGTTTTTAGATCTCGACAATATTGGAATGAAACTGCTATCCGGTAGGAACTGCGATAGGGTCACGGGGTTTCGATCGGCCCTTGGGTGATTCGAGATATCATGACCTCTTAAAATGAGAGGTCGGCTGGGCTTTTTGCTGGCTGTACCTCTAAAGATGAGAGGTTGGCTTTTTAGGTATGTGTTTGGGATTTCTAAGGCGAGGGAATCCATGATTGCATCTTCAATGCCTCTAAAAATGAGAGGTCAATTTTGGCTTTGGCTAAAGGCAAAGGTAAGGGTAATGGGAAAGTCCTCTAAAATCGAGAGGACGGCTTGGGATCGGTTAGAGGTAATGGTGAGGGGACATCCATGCTGTCTCTTTATTCACTCTGAGACTCCTCTTGAGTAACGACCGGATTCTTTGACTTTTGCTTTTGAGAGGATCGCTGGGGACTAGGCTCTCTTTCTTTTCTTTTCTTCTCTTTTTTTATATTCTCTTTTTTTTATATATCTCTTCTTTCTTTTTTTTTTGAGAGAAGAATTTCAGCTAGTCCCCAGGATGGATCATTGCTTTCCGTCGTTCTTGCGCTTGGAAACGGTCAATCTTCTTTTGCATCGCGGGAGCCTCAAGGATAGTCCCTCTTCTTTTGGAGATGGTTAGACGGGTTCCAAAACGTGCCTATCTTGAACTGAAGGGGTATTATTTAGTAAGGGTAAGGTAATGGCTTTCCTAAGGGTGAAAGGTTTCAACCGCAGTCCCTACCGGATGATCTGAACGAGATCAAGTCTTCATTGCTTTCTTAAGTTTACTTCGCGGAAGATCCGTGCAAATTCATCGAGCAACGAGGTTGTGAAGACGATGAAAGGTATGTGAGCATATGGGACGCGAGATGGGGAATTGGTGAGCCCCACTTTGAGAAGGATATCAGTCAATTTTCTCACTCCGATCAATTTAAATATTAGTCATATCAATGCATTAGTCGGTGAGCAGCACAAGTGATCATTTGGAATAAGACCATTTCAATCGAGTATAGCAAGAATAGAAACAAAGATTTTTATCACTGCAACGCAAAAATTGGTCCAACGTGGACTCGACAGACTCGTGTCCAACAGCGGACATTCTAGATCCTACGAGGACTGATCGACTGCATCAACTTCGGATGGGAGGAAGAGCATTGTTGTCATCGGTGCGGCGAGAACCCTTCTCAACTTTTTTGTCCTTCACAAGTCATCTCTCCTTAGCTTTCGTAATCTGAGCAAGTAATCGGGCATTCCGCTCATGAGGAAAAATAGCTTCAAGGATAGCCCGCAACTTTCCAATGGACACACCATTTGCACTCTGCTGCTGACCCATGGGATATGAACTTCTAGATTGGTGGGCCATAATCTTCTCTGCACCGAGCATTTTAGATTTCGAATCAGATGGACGACCGCTCGGGCACTTGAACTGCTTCCGCCTCGGGACTATGGAACAATGAGCCCCGGGAACTGGAGCACACACCCAACTTCCCATAGCCTTGCAGAGGTGAAGAGGGTGTATAGACGGAGGATAGAGAACTTTGAGAAGGTATGGGAGAGGGAAGAGCGGGAAAGGAGACGGACTCACGCAACACTTTATTAATCTTCAAGTAGAATCGGTGTCTTTTAAGTCCTAGGAACGGTTGGAAAAAGGCTAATCCTTTATTTCACGCAATCTAGACCTCGGGGAACCTATGGACACATCATCCACAAATACACAAAATGTATTGTTCCAAAATTAATAATAGGCGATAATACCTAAACAAAACCAAAGCATTTATGAGACGAACGAGCAGCCCCAATTTCTGGAGAAATTTGGGCAGCATAACGGGTATTCCTGAAGAATTTCAAGAAAAAATCCGGCATGACCTCTCGTCGGTTCATGTTGACAAAGCGACATGATCTCTCGTTAGAACATGCCGTGGGAACGACATGTCCTCTCGTGAAACCATGTTGCAATGGAAACATGCCCACACGTGCTAGGTTTTGGAATAGATACGAAAGTCTATTAGAGATTTTGAAACAACTCATTTTAGTGTATTTGAAAAATGACGTGTCAAAAACCAACCGTTTTGGGTAAGGTTTAAATGTGTGGTGCCACCTATAACGCACTAGGGGGATGGGTTTGACATTAGGCGCTCAAGCGTAGGCGAATATTATCACCGTCCGCGATGCCGTCAATCGCACCCGAGGGTTCTAGATCTACGTGAAGTAGTGTGCGGATGACTATCTTCCTTTATTTATGAAAATGATTTTTTTTTAATTATTATTTTTTATTATTTTTTTATAAAAAGAGGGGATAAAATGGAAAACAACTCACACACACCCCAGCAGAGCATAATAATCAAGGATCAATATATAATTATGGGGGACTGTCCCATATCACAGCTGAACTAGAACTCACAACCTGCAGGGCGGCCACTCCTGTCGCGCTACACAGGACAAATAAGACACCTTGTGTCGCGTGACAGGAGAAGTCACATTGCCAAAATCTGAACAAGAGTCAAACCAGCCCCAGCCTCCAAGCACAATGTCAAATCTTAGCCCCAGCACCAGCACAAACAAAGAGGGACACAAGGGGGAACTGGAATAAAGCAAAGCAATAAAATGCATTTATATACATATAATGTCACCAACAGATGCACACAAAAATGAATGAAACGAATGTTGAACAATCACGAAAGTTTGACCCACTTTTTGAAAAACAAGTTTCAAATATCCCCAGCAGAGTCGCCACTGAATGAACGCTCGCCGAAAAAATAAAAATTTAGGGAGTCGCCACGCCGTTTTTAAGGAAACATTGAAAACCTTTTTGAATGAGAAAATGGGTTCGGGGGTCAAGTTGCGTGTTGGGAAGAACCTAGAGTTCACCCAACACGCCTCATCCGTAGACGAGTCTTTCAACGTTCAACATTCAAAACATCCAAATGTGTGTGCAAATGTGTGAGACAAAATATGTGACAAAATGCATTTTAATGCTTTATTGATAAACAACGAGGGATACAACTTGTGAGCCACTTATTTTTGGGGGCCACGTCCCAATTACAACGAGGCAAACGAATTACAAATGAAAACAGACCATCTGCAGTGTGACTTAGTATGTCGCGTGACACAGGACACACTTGGCCTGATGTGTCGCGGGACATACTATGCCCTATACAGAGGTTTACAACTGATTTAATTATAGGAACGAGCCAATATCAACAACGAGGTAAACAGAATGAAATTAACGACAACAACGAGATTAATTAATGGAACAAGCCAATATCAACAACGAGGTAAACAGAATGAAATTAACGACAACAACGAGATTAATTAATGGAACAAGCCAATATCAACAACGAAGTAAACAGAATGAAATTAACGACAACAACGAGATTAATTAATGGAACAAGCCAATATCAACATCGAGGTTAACAAAGATAGAATTAATGGAAACAAACCAATAGCAACAACGAGGTAAACCAAAAAAGGAACTAACAACAATAACGAGATTGCAAAGATGGAAATATCAAATTGCAACGAGACAATATCGTCACCTAGATGTGGATAAACACGTGAGAGAGAATGAATATGATGGATTCATCCTCTATTTGGTGTCTAGACCAACCAATATCAAACAAGACCCAAGCTCACAGATCAAACTATGCTGGGAACAACATTATATTATAACAAAACCATTCAAATAAATCAGGTTCTAGCCTGAACCCGATGAACAACACCAACTACGGCAAATACCCATGAACAACTGGGAACAAAATGAGACACGGCAATACCCATGAATCAACGAGGAGAGAGAGAGAAATAGAATTAGGACGTACCCTCATAGTGTCCACGATCCTTATACCGAGTTTGGTATAAGGAGCTTCAATTCGGCTTCAGAGAGAGGGATCGAGCTCGAGAACAATGGCTGTGCAGCTTCAAGGCTTGAAAGGTCTTCTGATCTGGAGACATGGGAAGAAGGTGATCGGGATTTTGGCATTTTGGAACGGAGAAGAGGGCATTGATTGGGGTAGAATTGGGTGAAGAAGCAGTCGTCGTTTTGGGGTCGATAGAGAGAACGATTGATGAGGATTGAAAGGGAATTAAGTTGTTGATTTTGGTGAGCTATGATTGCGGTAGTGGTGGAATAGAGGTGGGAAATTGGTGAAGGAATTGGGTTTGCCGGTGAATGGTTTAGAGAGATAGAGCACGGCAAGGAGGATTGAGGTTTTGGGGTTGTCGTCGTTTGGGTGGAGATGGTGAACGGTGATGGTTAATTTGAGAGGGAGGATTCGTGAGGAATAGGATTAGGGAAGTGGGTCACCGGCGAGGGAGAGCTTGGTGAGGAAGACGACGAGGTCTGGTTTTGCGGATAGTGAGAGAAAATAGAGAGAGAGCGAGCTCCTGGTTGTGTAAGAGAGAGAATCTGAGTGAGAGGCCGTGAGTTTGTGCGTGTTGTGTGTGTTATATTCTCCAAAATGAACGAATTTGGTATTTATAACGCTGATTGGAAAATGGATTATTATGTCGCACGACTTCTCGCTTCGCTTTTCCATGCTTCAACTGCCGTAGCACGACGAGATGAACCAATAACCGTTTACGGTGCCGGGAAAACGGTTCTGAACATTACGGGCTAATTCCTTAAAAACCTAAAGCAGTTAATTCCCTGTAGGTCCTATTGTTCGGGAAAAATACTAAAAAAAACATCCTTCGCGAGAAACACATAAAATGTTTTCGGAAGTCTCGGAATGGATCGGGAATTTACCAAAACGCCCCTCAGTACGATTTTATCACATTAAAATGCAACTAAAAGGGTCGCGAATTGGATTGGCTTACTTACAGGTGGTCATTTTTCGGATGATCCGTTCGAGGGTCTTGTTTGCTGCTTCAACGGTGCCGTTTGTTTGTGGCCGGTAGGGAGAAGACTTGTGGCGTGTGATCTTGAATTCGGCCAGCAGTCTGTCGCATTCTCCTTCAAAGTGGGAGCCGTTGTCTGATATGACCTCATTCGTGATGCTGTATCGGCAAATGATGTTTTCCTTGAGGAAATGTGCGACTTTCTTGGAGGTGAGCACCTTGTAGGACTTGGCTTCAACCCATTTTGTGAAGTAGTCGATGGCTACCAAGACAAATTCGTGGTCGTTGCTGCCTGGTGGAGCAATTTTCCCGATGACATCAATTCCCCATGTGGCAAAGGGCCAGGGCGTAGTCATGCAGTAGAGATCGTGAGGTGGTAGATGATTGAGGTTGGAGAACCGTTGACACTTATCGCATGGCCTGTGACAAAGTGGATGCAGTCCACCTCCATAGAGATCCAGTAGTAGCCCATTCGAAGAATGATTTGCACTAGGGCTTTCGCATTCATGTGGGGGCCGCAAGCCCCGTTGTGGACTTCGTTCATGAGCTCACTTGCATTTTCCTGGCTGATGCAGCATAGGAGTGGTCCTTGGTAGCATTTTTTGTATAGCATGTCTCTAAGGATGACAAAGTGAGAGGCAAGGCATTTTAGGGCCATGATGCTCTTGGCTTTGACTCCTTCCTTGCGTTGACCTTCCTTGTTCATGAAGGCGGTCTCCCCGTTCTTGAGGTATTGGAAGATCTGGTTGTACCATGGCTCATTGATAGGCTTGGGTTCTGGTTTGATCTCGCAGCAGTAGGCGGGAATTTCCTTTCATCCGACTTTGAATGGCTTGATTGCCTTTCCCTCGGAGATTTCTACAAGTGAAGCCAAGGTGGCTAGGGCATCTGCAAACCGGTTTCAGTCTCTTGGCAAGTAGTAGAAGGTGACCTCTTTGAATTGTGTGATGAGGTCTTTCATGCAGGCGTGGTATTTTTGCAAGCCTGGGTCTATTGTTTTCCACTTGTTGGAAACTTGGTTGATGATTAGGGCTGAGTCCCCATAGACCTCGAGTTTCTGGACGTTCCTTTTGAGTGCGGCCTCTAGACCGGCGGCGCAGGCTTCATATTCGGCAGGGTTGTTAGTTACCTCGAAATTTAGCTTTATGGCGATTGGAATGTGCTCGTCCTTGGGGTCGACCAAGAGCATACCGATGTCGTTTCCTCTTTTGTTGGCCGCTCCATCGAAGAACAGTTGCCATCGGTTTTCGCTTTCAAGTACGAAGATTCCTTCGTCTGGAAATTGTGGTTCAGGGCCTTGAGCCTCGTCGGTGGGGAAGTCAGCCAGCTGCTCGGCCATTACCCGTCCCTTGATTGACTTTTGGTTTACGTACTTGATGTCAAATTCCGCTAGGAAGAAAGACCATTTGGCGAGCCTCATTGACAGAGATGGTTTGTCAAAGAGCTATTTGACAGGGTCCATTTTGGAGACCAAGTGCACCGTGTGCGTCTGCATGTAGTGTCGTAATTTTTCGACGACCCATACTAGAGCTGCACAGGTTTTCTTGAGGGCTGAGTAGTTGAGTTCGCTGCCTTGAAATTTTTGACTGACGAAGTAGATGGCGTTCTCGACTCGTGACTCTTTATTTTCTTGACAGAGCATGGCTCCGACTGCGGTGTCGGGCCACGCTTAGATATAGCAAAAGTGGCTTCTCCTCATGGGGAGGACAGAGGATTGGGGGACTCACAAGGTACGCCTTTATTTCTTCAAAGGCATCTTGGCATTCCGAGTTCCATTCGATGTCTGCATTTTTCTTCATTAGTTTGAAGATTGGCTCGCACATGGAGGTCAACTGATTGACAAAGCGGCTGATATACTTCAGGCGGCCCATGAAGCTTTTTACCTCTATTTGTGTTTGTGGTGGTCTCATTTCGATGATGGCCTTGATCTTTTGAGGATCAACTTCGATGTCTCGCTCGGTGACCATGTATCCTAAGATTTTGCCTCGGCTAACTCCAAATGTGCATTTGGCAGGGTTTAACCTCATTGAGTGTTTTCGGAGGCAATTGAAGAACTTTCTCAGGTTCGTGAGATGTTGTCCATCTGATCCCTTTGAGTGGATGATCATGTCATCGACGTACACTTCGATCTCTTTGTGGATCATGTCGTGGAAGAGGGCGGTTGCTGCCCGTTGGTAGGTTGCCCCACGCTTCTTAGTCCGAACGGCATTACCGTGTAGTGCTTAGTTCCCTGTGGGGTGCAAGGCTGTTTTTTTTATCTTCTTGGGCCATCTTGATTTGATTGTAGCCGAAAAACCCGTCTACGAAGGACTTAACCTTGAAATTGGCCGTAGTGTCTGCCAACATGTCAATGTTCGGTAGTGGAAAGTCGTCCTTGGGACTCGCTTTGTTGAGATCTCGGAAGTCCACGCAGCAGCGCACTTTTCCATTGGCCTTGGTGACCGTGACTATGTTGGAGAGCCATGTCGGATACTTGATCACCCTTATAAAGCCGACGCGGAGCATTTTTTCAATCTCTTCCTTGACTTGTAAAGACCATTCTGGCTTGATCCGACGTAGCTTTTGCTTGATGGGCTTAGCCTCAGGATTCAAGGGAATCCGATGTTCCACTATGTTTGGATCCAATCCGGGCATGTCTCGGTAAGACCAAGCGAACACGTCCACAAATTTCTTGAGCAGTGCAGTCAATGCGTTTTACTCTGTGCCGGTGAAGAAACTTCCGATTTGCGTCTCCTTTGGGTTCCCAAATTCACTTTGGTTAAAACCTCCTCGGCAGCTTGGGCCCGGTTTTTCTCTCGTTTGACAACATGCTTAAAGATGTGCTTAATGTATTGTTTGTTTAATGTGTCTGCTTCTTTATCAAGTGAATCGTTATTAACTGTTTGTGTGTTAGTTAATTTATCAGTTGTTAAAGATGCAATGAGAGGATACTCGGAAAGATTGAAACTTTCATTAAGAGCATACGGGAATACACTATTGGCAATGAGTTCATAATCTTCTGGCGTGAGGCCATCTGATGACTTGAAAGACTCGAATTTAAAGATAACGGACTCAGGATGGGCTTTGACACTGGACTCTAGAACTCGAGGGGTCAGACCAAGTTGTTCGATCATGTCCTTCTTGCTGGCGGTAGGTCCGAAGAAGGTGGCCCAGTTATTGAGTGGCAATGAGCTTGACAGGAGGCGGGGGTCGAAAGGCTTCGCGCTGCCATTCCCAATCATGGCTATCATAGAGTTATCAGAAACAAAATCGATTAGATCTGGCACCTCGATTTCTTCACTGAAGAGCTGGTGGAGCAGTGGCTCATTCCAGGCATTGTCTGCGGAGTCTTCTGCTCTTATTTTGGGCATTGCTAGCTCGAATGCAGACTCGTCCTACTTATTGGTGGCAGGGGTGTTGACAGAGAGTCTTTAGAGTTCTTCTGCCAAAGAGGGGGTTTTCTCGAACCAGAATTCATTGTGAATAGTGGTGGTCGTGGGTCTCGGTAGAGTTGGTGCATCGAGAAATGCTCTTCTAACGGGATTTGGCTTGAGGCCTCTGAATCTTGCCAGGTTCCGCTGGAGCTTGTCCATGGTTGTCGCCAGCTTTGTTTGGCATTGATCAACTCTGTTCCCTTTTTTGTGTCTTCGTTCAAACTGCCGGCTTTCTTTGTGAAGTACCTGGTCATGTCGAAGCTGTAAGGGCGGAGATCGGAGATTGCGTGCAAGCCTCTTTTGTTATTGGCAGAGTGTTTCCGTGCAGCTTTTCTATCTTCCGCCGTGTCTTCGGGAGTAGGAATGTATCCCAGGCCATGGAGGGTATTCTGTTCTTTGACCTCGATGATTTGTTGGGTACCTTGATGGCGTTTTCCCAAAACAAGCCCCGGGATGTAGTTCATGAGATTCATCATCTTCATCGGGGGAGGGATATGGTCACAAATCAAAGGCAGGTCTATGTGGCACACCTGCGCTTCCGGGCTTTCGATGGTGAACCCGGTCAGCATCATGCCGTCATTGTCGTGTTTGATCTCCAGAACCGGGATGTCGTTTGTGTCGGTCCCTTAGGTGGTTATGCTGTCACGGTAGATGATGGTAAGGTATGTTCCTTGGACGAACTTTACACACTAGTGGAGGGTGGATGCCACCCCATTGATCTGGTGTAGCCAAGGGCGTCCCAAGATGGCAGTGAATGTGATTGTGATGTCGATGACTTGGAAGTCGGCCGGATCATTCGCTTTCGAACCACAGTTCAGGTGGTGGCTATTCCCAAGGCCGAGCTGACATTGAGTCGTATGCCTTGATTGTCTGAGTCGAGGGTTTCAGATCAGTTGGCTTGATCCCTAGCAAGTCCATCATTTTGGATGGGAGGACGTTCATGGCTGATCCCCCATCTACCAAGACCCGAGGGAGGCGGCGCCGTCAAGCTAAACCGTTATGTAAAGAGGCTCGCTGTGGGTCGCCCCAAATTTCGGGAGGTCGAGCTCCGTGAACGTGATGATGTTGTTTAATGAACGTTGCCGATCATCCGAACCGCTTCATCCGGTGTCACGGTGATAGGTACCATGGTCCGGCCGTGCTTTCTTCCACTTGAGTTAGTGCGGGTAAGAGGAAGTGAGCAAGGACCAGAGTGAGATGTTAGCCGAGTACGCTTGAGCCGAGTTAAGACAGGATCTTTAGCCTTCTGTCAAGGGTTTCGGCTTCTTTGGCATAGGGCCCCTTTTCGCCCGGGGCTCAGTGCATGGCCGGCCTTTTGTCCGCCTCGTGGAGGATTCGTCAGATTTTACCCGAACGTGCCGCACGTTCACCTCCGGCTTTGCCGCTTTACTTGTCTCTCCTATCTCCGTAATGGGAGGGCCTCGTCAAGGAGGGTCCATGCCGCGCATTTCAGCTCATTTCACCGTTATTGCTTTTGTTGAAGCGTCAATAGTGTCTTTGAGATCTTCCCAAGACAGGGGTCAGTATCTCGGACCCTCGGGCCATCAAAGGCAAGTTTCCAGGAGATCGCTCTAGCCGATCATGGAGTAGACATTGCCGTGGTCTTGTGCAGAGCTAGGGCCGAGGAGATTTGGCCGGAGTAAATGACGTAGTAGTCAAACTTTCCCGATGGTTCTCCAAGGGTTCTCGATCATGGGGTCGCTGGCTTCGTATCACTTCTTCAGTTTTCGTTGAGAAGAGGGTTTCTTCCTTCTTCGAGGGCGATCCTCGTTCATTTCATCTTTGAATTCCATTTCCAGACAAGCGGTGCAATCGCAGACGTCCCACCAGATGTGTTCATCGTTCTGAGGTGGTACCGGGACCTCGTGGATGTCCGACGGCACGTCCTTCCCTGTGGGTCTGTGGGCTTTATGTCGTAGCTGCATAGCTCGTATGAGGGCAACAGATTGACTTCCGGGAGACAATGAGAGACGTTAGGAGCTGCGGGAGTGGGCATGTCTTTAGAAGTCCCGAGTGGTTGGGGAATGGCTAAAGTTCTGAAGTGGTGCATGGCACCTTCGATCCAGGCTTGTTGTTCGCCTTGACGTTTCTCAATAGCAATGATGACTTGCCAAACTTCCTCCATTGTTGGGAAATTTCTCGAGGGTAAGGTCCCATTTTCCTCGTTGTTATCCACCGACTTAGCCATGGGGAGTTGACGGACTACCCTAGTGGCTGTGCTGGGAAGAATGTTGGACCTTGCGGCTTTGACACTGGGAGAATAGTTCCCGGGTACTCTCGATCACTCTCGGCTTGCTGGAGGGGGTGACGGGAAAGGTTTAGACATGGGAAGGCCTTTTGGATAAAAAAGGGAGGAAAGCTCACGTGACATGCGGTTTTCGCTTTTATTTTATTTTTTGTCATTTTAATTTACTTAAAATAGTGTTTTTTCAGAATCCTAGGTAGGTTGGAAAAGATTGCTCTTCTTTTTCGCAACTATGCTAGATCCTGGGTCAGTGGAGACCATCTGTGCGGCTATAAGCCCCTCGTTTTGCACCTGTATTTCAACATCCCGGGGTGGACAGCCCCGGGCGAGGGTCCTATAGGGCAAGCGGTTTCCACCGGCCTAAAAGAAAAATCGAACCTATGGACCGAGCATGTCATGTTCATTTTAATGCGTTAGCCATGTGAATATTGAGCCGAGCCGGCCCCTGAGTCAAGATCTGGTCGAGAGTTTGGCATGACCTCTCTTTACCTTGCTTGCGCAAGGGATCTATGACGTTAGGCGTTGGCTGGGTCATATCGTCATGGCTGACGTATTAAAGGCTTGATGACAATGTGTCATGTGGGCATGGATGCATATCCGAGACGGAACATCGTCTGGGTGTAGCTTCGGAAAATCAAGATCAGGTCAAGATTTTAGCATGACCTTTCATCGCGTTACTTGCGCAAGGGATCTTGATTTCTGAGCTCTGACTCAGAAAATGGCCGGCATGGGATATGTATCCAGGCTGTATGACACGGACTGGGTAAAAACCAATCGAGTCTGGACAGAGTGTGACTCAAGCGTACAGGGTTGACACTGGCTAGGATGGGATGTTTGGAATGATCCCGTGCGCGTCCAAGAGGCCTAGGAAGACCAAACGGACTGCAATTGAGACCACCCCGGCCGAGGGTCGTAGTATGCAAACATGTATCCGAGGCAAAGAAGCGCGTAGCGTGCGGTGTACCGAGGCAGCAGTGTGAGTAGCGTGCGGTGTACCGAGGCAGCAGTGCGAGTAGTGTGCCGTCTCTAAAATTCTTTTTCTGAGTAAAACATAAGTTTTTGAAGAATTTTAAATGTATGTACACAGATGTATATTGATGCATTTTTTTGTATTTTTATTTTTTTTGTAAATAAAAAGTAAAGCACATGCACACACACACAACAATTAAAGAAGGGGTAAAATGAAAGTTTGACCCTCATCATCGTTTTAAAAATCTTTTGTTTTGTTTAAAAGTTTTTAAAACAAAATTTCCCCAGCAGAGTCGCCAACTGAAATTACCCGGATCCGAGAGGCAGCGCAATCGCGCCCCGGCATCTGGCATTTCGCTTTGCATTTTTTTTTTCGCGTTATGTCGCATTAGAGGTGTCTCGCTGTGTTTTACTTGTAGAGTCGCCACGCCGTTTTGATTAAGCCCAAAACATTGAAAAAAGGCATCAGTTTAAAAAATAAACTATCTTTGTGTGATGAGATTTTTGAGTTCGGAGGTCAGGTTACTCCTCGAGAAGAGAATATTAGAATATTAGAGCTCACCCGAGTCGCCTCGTAAAAACGAGTCTTTCGGTACCCCTTCTTTCTTTAAATGTTGTGTGTGTGTGTGCGTGTTTTTTAAAATGCATGATGTATCGGATGTCTACATTGTACACTACGTATTGAAATGTATTGAAATAGTGTAGGAAGGAAGCCTTACCAATGTTGGTTCGTGTCTGTCTTCCGCTGGGGAATAGTGTTTGAGAATGGAATAGTGTTTCGGGACGAACCAGGATTGCTTCGGGATGTGTCGGTTGTTTGCGAACAGAGCTTCGGCTTGCCTTGGGATTGTCAGGTGTGCACTCGGGCAGAGTTTCGACGTGCGTTAGGATCGGAGGGATTGTTGGCTGGATTTGGGCAGAGGTTCGGCGTGCATCGGGATCGTCGGTTGCGTTCGGGCAGAGTTTCGGCGTGCGTCCGAGTTGCTGGTTTGACTTGGAAAGAGCCGGGACACCTCGGGAAAGACCAAGCAAGGCTTCGGAGTACCACGAGGGGCCTCAAAATACCTCGAGAGTGCCTCGGGGTAGCGCGGGAGCATCTCGGGAGCGCTCGGAAGGGCTTCGGAGCACCACAAGGGAGCTCGGAAGGCCCCGGAAGGAACCGAAAGGGACCGGGAGTGCCTCGGAAGGACTTAGAGGGGGAGCCAGAAGGCTTAGGGAGAGAAGAGAAGAGGATGGTGTGAAAAATGAGGGAGGGGGAGCCCTCTATTTATAGTGTAGGAAAAACTGCAAGAAGGTCCGTACGGACCTCCCTGGTAAATCCAAATTTTTAGTTTTCATCGATTTGAGGGAATAATGTTGACTTTAAGAGGATTCAGCAATTAAGATGTCTTGTAGCAAAGAGGTCCGTACGGACCTTTTAGCATGCAAAGAGGTCCGTACGGACCTTCTATGCTTTTCCCAATTTTGCATAATTCCCAAAAAGTCCTTTTGTGTTTTTTTGTCCCAGAAAGCCCCCCTGGTTTGGTTGGTGGTTTTTTGGGCCTTTGAGGATTTTTGAAGGTTCTTTAGGATTTTTTGAGGGTTCCGGGTGTTCGAGACTGCGTTTGAGTGAGACTGCAGTGTTTCCCGAATGCTCGGAAGAGGGTGATCCAGATTGGAGTACTTACAGTTGGGTATTACGCTTTTGGCACTTTTTGAGGGGAAATGACTCGATCTTTAGGCATAGTATCTGCGGAGCTTGTCTCCGTTTATTGGATGCACGAAGGGATTTCCATCTAAGTCTGCGAGCTGCATGGCTCCTCCAGAAAAAATCTTCTGAACTACATAAGGTCCGATCCAGACGGGCTCCCATTTTCCAAGTGGATTGGCGTGGGTTGGAGGCTTCTCTTTTAGAATGAGGTTGCCTTCTTGGATGTCCTGATGTTTCACTTTCTTGTCAAAGGATCTGGCCATTCTTGCTTGATAGGCCCGGGTGTGTTCCATGGCTTTTAGATGGCGTTCGTCTAGCAGGGCCAACTCATCATGGTGAATTTGGAGCCACTCGACTTCATTGATCTGATTCTCCAATAACACGCGGAGCGAGGGAATTTCCAATTCGATTGGGAGCACGGCCTCCATTCCATAAGTGAGGGCAAATGGCATTTCCCCGTTGGCAGTTCTGACGGATGTTCTGTATCCCCATAGGGCAAGGTGGAGCTTGTCTGGCCAATCTCTGCGTCTGGCGGCCATCTTTCTGATAATGTTTTCCAGAGTCTTGTCTTCCGCTTCGACAGCACCATTGGTTTGGGGCCAATAAGGGGATGACTTGTGACGGGTGATTTTGAACTCTGCCAACAATCGGTCACATTCTCCCTCGAAATGAGTGCCATTATCAGAAATCACTTCAGCTGGCAATCCATATCTGCACATGATGTTTTCTTTAATAAAGAGGGCCACTTTCTTGGAATTGAGGACTTTTTTAGACTTGGCCTCAACTCATTTGGTGAAGTATTCTATGGCTACCAGGACGAACTCGTGACCGTTGCTTCCTGGTGGTGTAACTTTGCCGATGACATCGATTCCCCAGGTAACAAAGGGCCAAGGGGTTGTCATGCAATAGAGGTCGTGTGGAGGCAGATGGTTGAGACTTGAATAGCACTGGCATTTGTCGCAGCTTCTCACAAACTGGATACAATCCATTTCCATAGAGATCAAGAAGTAGCCCATTCTCAGGATGACCTGCATTAAGGCTCGAGCGTTCATGTGGGGGCCACAGGTACCGCCATGTACTTCATCCATTAGCTCAGCAGCCCTTTATTTGCTGATACAGCATAAGAGGGGACCTCGGTAATGCTTTTTGTATAGCGTGTCCCCCAGAAGGACGTAATGGGAGGCCAGACATTTCAGAGCCATCATACTTTTTGCCTTGATCCCTTCTTTATATTCCCTGTCTTCATTTTTGAAGGAGGCTTCACCACTTTTTATGTATTGGTAAATTTGAGCATACCACCGGTCATTTACCGGTTCCCTCTCTGCCCCAATCTCAAAGCAGTAGGCTGGGTTTTCTCTTCTCCCAATCCTGCAGGGTTTAACTGATTTTCCTTCGGGTATTTCGACAAAGGAGGCTAGTGTTGCCAGGGCATCTGCGAACCTGTTGCGGTCTCTGGACAGGTAGTGGAAGCTAACCACCTTGAACTGGGCTGCGAGGTCTTCCATATAGGCGTGATACTTTTGCAGACCTAGATCAATTGTTTTCCATTTGTTGGACACTTGGTTGATGATGAGAGCAGAGTCACCGTATTTGTCCAACTCCATGATGTTCCTTTCTAAGGCTGCCTCCAATCCGGCTATGCAGGCTTCATACTCGGCGGCATTGTTAGTGACCTCGAAGTTGAGCTTTATGGCTATGGGAGTATGTTTATCAGTGGGGTCGACTAGGAGCATTCCTATCCCACTCCCTCGTTTGTTAGCTGCCCCATCAAAGAAGAGTTGCCAGTGGTTTTCTCCTTCTAGAGCAAAAATTCCTTCATCAGGGAATTGAGGTTCAGGTCCTCGGCATTCATCACTGGGGAAATCGGCCAGTTGTTCTGCCATTATTCGCCCCTTCACGGACTTCCTCGTCACATAAGTGATGTCGTATTTGGCCAGAAAGAACGACCATTTCGCCAATCTCATGGAGAGGGAGGGCTTGTCAAACAAGTATTTGATGGGGTCCAGTTTTGAGACCAAGTGCACTGAGTGAGACTGCATGTAAT
Source organism: Adenophora triphylla var. japonica (assembly GCA_022495995.1). Lineage (NCBI taxonomy): Eukaryota > Viridiplantae > Streptophyta > Magnoliopsida > Asterales > Campanulaceae > Adenophora > Adenophora triphylla. The sequence goes on along the minus strand of JAFEMH010001695.1, from coordinate 375,790 downwards.
GCTTCAATTTTTCCACTACCCATACCAGACCTGCGCAGGTCTTCTCGCAAACAGAGTAGTTGAGTTCGCTGCCTTGTAGCTTTCTGCTCACAAAATAGATGTCGCTTTCAACTTTGGAGTCTTTCCTTTCCTGTTCCAGCATAGCCCCAATTGCGGTGTCTGTGACAGTCAGGTATAGCAGTAGTGGATTTTGCCGATGAGGGGGGGAAGGATCGGAGGATTCACAAGGTATGCCTTGATCTTTTCAAAATCAAGCTGGCACTCTAGGTTCCATTCAGTGGATGTGCTCTTCTTCATCAGCTTAAAGATAGGCTCGCAGATGGAGGTCAGTTGATTCACAAAACGGCTTATGTACTGTAGCCTTCCCATGAAAGATTTAACTTCTGTCTGTGTTCGAGGCGGTTTCATCTCAACAATGGCTTTGATCTTTTTCAGGTCCACTTCGATTCCCCGTTCGGTCACCATGTACCCCAACACTTTACCTCGCTTGACGCCGAAGGAGCATTTAGCTGGGTTCAACCTCATGGAATGTTCTCTGAGGCGGTCGGAGAATTTTCTCAGATTGATGAAGTGCTGGCCATTGGATCCTTTGGAGTGGACTATCATGTCATCCACGTAAACCTCTATTTCTTTATGAATCATGTCGTGGAATAAGGAGGTGGCAGCCCTCTGGTAGGTAGCCCCAGCGTTCTTCAGACCAAACGGCATGACTGTGTAGCAATATGTTCCCCAAGGGGTAGTGAAAGATGTCTTAGCTTGGTCCTCTTTGGCCATTTTGATATGGTTGTAGCCGGTGAAACCGTCAACAAAAGACTTGACCTCATAATTGGTCGTGGTGTCTACCAACATGTCAATGTTGGGCAGGGGGAAGTCATCCTTTGGGCTGGCCTTGTTAAGATATCTGAAATCCACACAGCATCGGACCTTTCCATTAGCCTTGGAGACTGTCACGATGTTGGAGAGCCAGGTGGGGTACTCAATGACTCGGATGAATCCTGCTTTAAGCATCTTCTCAATTTCCTCCTTTACTTGTAACGACCACTCAGGTTTGATCTTTCTCAACTTCTGTTTGACTGGCTTGACTGCTGGATCTAACGGTATCCTGTGCTCCACTATGGAAGGATCGAGGCCGGGCATATCCTTGTAAGACTATGCAAACACATCCACAAATTCCCTGAGTAGTTCTGTCAGAGTTACTTGTTCAGGCCCGTCGAAGAAACTGCCAATCTGTGTCTCTTTAGGCTCTTCTGCAGTTCCCAGATTCACACGAGTCAAAACCTCCTCGGCAGCTTGGGCTCAATTTTTATCTTTCTCAACAACCTGCTTAAAGATTTCTTTAATGTATTGTTCGTTTAGAGTGTATGCATCTTTATCTAGTGAATCATTATTAACCGTTTTTAAGTTGTTAGTTAATTTATCATTAGTTAAAGTAGCAATCAGGGGATACTCGGAAAGGTCGATCATTTCATTCAGAGTAAAAGGAAGTACAGCATTGGCTACAACTTCATAGTCTTCTGGCGTAAGGCTATCAGACGACTCTAAGGACTCGAATTCGATGACAAGAGACTCGGAGGACTTGAAATAGGTGGACACTAGGGGACGGGGGACCAATCCAAGCTTTGTGACCATTTCCTCTTTTTTCGCGGATGGACCGGGGAGAGTTTCCCAATTCTTCAAGGGCATGGTAGGCTGTATGACCATGGCTCGGGGGTCTAGGGGCTTCTGTCCTCCTACTTCAATCACTGCAAGCATTTCTTTCGTTGAGCCCCAGTTGATCAGGTCTGGAATGTGCACTTCTTCCCCAAACATCTGTTGCATGACGGGACCATCCAATTCATATAGGGAGAATTCTGGAGTCTTGGCCTTTGGCATGACCAGTTCAAACTCATCTTTTGCGACCTCCTCAAAAGTTGAGATAACTGTGTTGAGCTTCTCAAACTGCTTTACCTGTTCTGGCACCCCTTTGAAAGTATACTTGCTCTCCATGGTGGTACTAGCCCCAGGTATCTTGGGTAGATCGAGAAACATTCTTCGGACTGGATTGGCTCTGGTTCCCCTGAATTTTCTGAGGTTCTCCTGTAGCTTCAACCAGCCTTCTGTAGGAGTGGGTTCTTTGACTGTGGCATTATCCAGCTGTGGAGTGCTTCTTACGAAGTAGTCAGTCATGTCAAGACTGAAAGGGGGATATTTAGGGTCGTTGAAAGGGACCCTTCTTGCAACAACTTCCTTCCCTTTTCGAGCAATTTCTTTCTTTTTATCAATCTCCTCTGAGGTTGGTTCATACCCCAGGCCGTGGCGAGGTTTCTGTCCTTTCACCTCAATGACCTTGTGAGTCCCCTGTAGGTGCTTCTCGAGACCCAGACCAGGCAGGTAACTCATCTTTCTCATCATCCTCATAAAAGGAGGGATCTTATCCCTGGTGACAGTCAGATCCAAGTTGCAGACTTGGACCTTAGAGGACTCGACTGTGAAGCCAGTTAGCATGAGACCTTCCTCATCATGTTTGATCTCCAGGATAGGTATTCCACCCGTATCAGTGCCTTCCAAAGTGACTAGGTCCCCGTAAATGGTTGTTAAGTCCCCATCTGAAATGAACTTTACACACTGATGAAGGCTCGAAGCGACCCCATTGACCTGGTGCAGCCAAGGTCTTCCCAACAGAGCATTAAAGGTGATTGGGATGTCAATGACTTGGAATTCCATGGTATCATTTTCTTGCCAAACCAGAGGTTTAAAGTAGCATCCCCAAGTACAGTACGAGATGTTGAGTCGTAGGCCTTGACTGTGAGAGAGGAAGGCTTCAGATCTGCGGGCTTGATGCCGAGCAGGCTCATGATCTTTGCTGGGAGGATGTTCATTCCGGACCCATTGTCAATTAAAACCCAAGGGAGACGCCGCTCATCTAGCTGAACCGTGATGAAGAGAGGCTCATTATGATCGGCTCTGAACTGGGGGAGATCAAGGTCTGTGAAGGTGACTATGTTCCTATAGTGGATGTTCCCAATTAGTTGCACCACGTCATCAGGGGTAGCATTAATAGGGACCAGTGTGCGGGCCAGGCTTTCTTCCAATTTTATCTTGTGGGGCTAAGATGAGGTGAGTAAATCCCATAGAGAGATATTGGCTTGAGTATTCTTCAACTGAGTGAGTACAGGATCCTCTATCTAGGGGTCACGAGTTTCAGCTGTCTTGGCATAGGGGTTACGGTTCTCCTTGGGTGCTTGATCTGCTGCCTTCTTATCTGTCTTGGGATTACCCTGATGGATCTCTCCGAATCTGGTCAACATGTTTACTTCTCCCTCTGGCTTATCTGTTGCCTCTTTGCAGGACTCTTTTAATGCTGCTAGGGTCAAAGGAGGAGCTTGCCTGGCAACTGGCCACTGGTCCTGACTGATTCTGTTACAAGTTTCTCGGAGCTTAGCAATGGTGAGGGGCTGAGCTTGGGGATATTGAGCTTGACTGGCTTCTGACTGGGCAGCTTTCCGAATTGTCTCCCAAGTTATGGGTTTCTGAGCCTGAGCATGCGCTGTTGTTCCTTGGATTCCTTGGATAGCCCACAGAGCTAGGGCATCTTCTGATTCATCCTCGTGATCATGGCTTATCTTGCCCATAGTTAACATACAATAGGAGTCACTACTTCCAGGGCTTGGTGGCTTTTCCCTTTCGTCTCTGACATTAGGCAGTAGTCCTGGCTCCTTTCTATAATACTCGGCTCGGGAGATACTAATGGCGTTCTGTGTGGGAAGTGCATCAGGTATCATGCCAGTGTCCAGAACCTCTCTCAGGGCTGATATATACTCGGGAAAAGTGACTTCTTCCCTAGTAATCCTGACGAGGATTGTTACTTTTCCTTCAGGTGGGCTTGATCTGACAATGGTTACTTTCTCACTGGGGAGGATAGGGGTCAGTCTCCTCTTCTCTAACAGATTTTCAACTATCTGTTTAGATCGGATGCTCAAGAATCCCTTCCCCAAAGCATGGTAGGCAGTGTTGAATTCCACAACATCTACGTATTCAGCCCCAGGAAAATTCATGGCTTTCATGTCTTCGGTTACGTAGTCGTTCCCTAAAGTTTCTTCAATTTTCTGACTGTCGGCTTCCATCTCATCGTACTCCAATTTCCTCTCATTTTTGCAAGTTGAGCAGCCGCAATTGAAGGACTGGCAATGCCCGTTTATTTGGCCCTAAGCGGGGGTTCATGACACCTGAGTCCAAATGAGGAGTTCTCGGGGTCTGTTCTTGGTTATTGGGGCTACTAGAAAGGCGTCGTAGGGGTCCATGGGTATGAAGGCAACTGGGGTGGCTTCCAGATCCATGACCCTTTTTAGCGATTCTAGGCACTTAGTGTGCTCGAGAGGTTCAGTAGTGACTCTTATAGTAGTGATGCCGTCCATCCTGGGGGGAGGAAGAGAGGGATCCAATGACATTCACAAACTCATTGTCGGTTGGAGGCTGAAAGCCTGCTTTTTTGATTAGTGCTTCAATGAAACTCCTCCATTCGCCTACTAGTTTTTCGTAGGGGACATTGTGCTCCAGGATTTCAGATCCGTATTCCTCTTCAGATGGGGTTAGTTGCTCCTCATCCTCTGACGTATTTGGACACTGACCACAGTTGCACCTTGAGATAAACTCCTCATAGGGGTCATCTTCCATAGGTTCCTGATCCACATTTTCAGGCGGCTCTTCATCGTCACTGGCCGACAACCAGCCATTGTGCCTGGCATCCATACGGTCATGTCCATTGTGATTGTTCCAAACTAATTCTGGGTCTTGTGGTTCAGTTGATTCTTTACTCTCGTCGTCATCACTATCGTCAGAGTCATCGTCAGTGTCATCAGAATCATCATCCTCCCACACTATCCGGACTTCGGCTAGGAGAGAGCGCCGATCATATCTGTTCGGAGAGGACGACTGTGTGCAACCACAGAAGTTTTCATAGGACCCCACTACTGGAAGTGGCAGTTGTGACTCAGCTTTTCCTCCCAGGAACTGTGGGAGAAGGGCAAAAGGCGGTGGTACATATTTAACCCCAGGGAGTATATGGAAGCAATCCTCCTCATCTAAGCCTTCACCTTTGTTATTATCAGGACTGTACTCGGCTTCTCCCAGGACCATTTTACAGAAATGTACTAGCTCAAGGAGTGCTTCGGGCTCTTTACTAATAAACCTTAATACGGGGGCCCGTCTAAATCTCTCTTGTTCAATTCTTCTTGAGTGCTCTAACCACCTTGTGTAAATGGTCCTCTCATAGTTTGACATGAATGGCCCTAGTTCTTCAGTGTCAGCCATCCCTTCTTTTGAGAAGTAGCGAGCCTCATAGTCGAGCAGGGAGCTGCTAATATGGGACCAGGGGGAATCAGCCTGTTCATCATTCTCAAGGTTGAGTGGGAATCCGAATTCGGGGTCTTCAACCAAGTTGATAAGGGGTATTTGGGAGTCTTCGTCTGGCTCACCATTCAAACCTTCCTTGGCGTGAGAGGGCTCTCCGATCTCAATCATGTTCACCCTATTGTTGTTCCTAGGGAATGGATTGTTGACGGTGTTGGGCCCCTCGGGTACTTCTAGCTTTCCTTCTTCAATTAACCTTCGTATGGCCTTCTTCAGAACTATACAATCATTAGTGAGATGCCCGTGATACTGATGAAAAGCACAATGCTTGGTGGTGTCCAAAGGGATGTTGGGGTCCCTGGGCTGATAATTATCCAAAGGCCGAATCAGGCCTTCCTTCACAAGTCCTTTGAAGACTTCGCTCAGGGGCATTCCGAAGTTACTGAGATTTATGCCCTGAGGCTTGGGCATCTCGACTTTCCTTGGTACGAAAGGAGTGGCACTGTTGCAGTTCTGACCGGCAAAGTTAACAACTTCTTTACCCTTGGGCTGGGCAGGAACAGGATTGGCGATAGTGGCTCGGTACTGGTAAGAAGGGGCAGCTGCTTGTTGCTGATTATAAGACTTTTCAAACTTAGCCCCAGAGCTGACCATGGCATGCAGATCTGGATAGTTGAAATTGCTGAGGGATGCTCTTAAGTGAGGCTTCAAACATGACTGAAAGATATCCAGCTGTTCTTCATCGGAAGGAGGAATGGCCATTTCACTCAGCTTAAGGTTCCAACGTTTGTAAAAGTCGCCAATGTTCTCATCAGGGCGTTGCACAGTTGTTTGCAAGTCTACCCGATTCGTTTCCCATTCCAAGTTGGCCTCGTACTTTTCGGCGAAGGCGTTGGTGATCTATTCCCAAGTGGCCCTGGACTCCGGTTTCATCCGAAAGAACCATTTCAGAGCCCCTAGTTTCAGAGAGAGGCTGAAGTAATCGGCCAGCTGCTGGTTCGTGCATCCTTTAGCCTTCATAGCTAAGGTATAGGTATCCAGATGGGTTTTTTGATAGGCCGTTCCATCAAACAGTTCTAAACTGGGCATTACGAACTTGTGGGGTAAAGGCACAATAGAATCAGGATCTGTGGGCCGGAGAACAGCCTTTTTTCCTGTCAGCTCGGCAATCTGTGCTTTCATTTCCTTGTGTTGTTCCATGAACGAGGCCAGGTGAGGGTCCTGTGGTGGAGCTGTGGCGTTCAAACCAGTGACTGAGCTGGAGAGAGGAGTTACCATTGGTGGCACACTGGTGGAGGGGATGGCCGGACCCAGAACATAAGTGAAAACCTGTCCTTGGCCTAAATTGCCCTGAGGAGTGTAAGTAGGAGCCTGGGCAAAGGGATAGAATCCATCGGCTTGCTGTTGGCTTCCAACTGGCAAAGAGGGTGGTGGCAGACCTGAGGTAGCCGGGTAGCTCGGGTTTACAGGGTGAGACTCATAAGTAGGCTTAAATGCAGGCTATGGTCCCTGGTTGCTGAACTGCATGCCTGGCTGTGGCGAGGGTGTATAACCAGGAGGGTACTGTGGTCCTGGTGATTCTGATGAGACTGGGATGGGGGCTAGCTGGCCCATTGGACCTTGAGTGAGAAATGGGTTTGTGGAAGCAGGCGAGGTGTTAGGGGCAGCTGAACCAACATCATTTAGAAGAGGGGCACCTGACTGTTGCCCTAGACCGAACTGTGGTGGCGGCATTCCAAACTGTTGTTATGGTACTCTGAACTGTTGTTGTGAAGGTCCGGGCTGATCGATTCCAAACTGAGGCGGGATCCCAACTTGCTGCGGCATTCCGAGGTACCCCCAACCATGGGAAGACATTCCGTACTGATTTTGTCCCCACAGAGGAACTGTGAACTGGCTTGTCCCGCCAGACTGGATGGGCCCAGTAGTCTGTGGTTGGGGAGCTGGCTGACCCATAGATCGAGAAGCATGGGCTCCGGTAGTAGTACCATAGGAGGCTGGTGGTGGCATCCTGGAGTAGTCAGGGCGACCAAGAGTGGGATTGGGGTCCTCCTCTTCTTCCACGGTGAAAGTGCCATCTAGATTGAGACTGGCGGCCAAACCATGGCTCCTAATAGCCTCCAGAAGGCTATTCATCTGTGCTTCTTGTCGCAGTCTTATTTGTTCTGCCAACTGGTTCCACTGCTGTTCTGTCTGGGGAGTCCCTGGAGGCGGAGTGGTGTTATCCCCATTGCTACCAGCTGATGCAGACATTCTGAAAATTGGAGTCGAAGTAAATGGTGAAGCTGACGATGCGCTTGATTCTTCCCAACTAATCAGACGATAACCCGGTGTCCGTACCCAAGCCTTGCGAGGTGCAATGGGAGGAAGATACAAGGGAGGTTCACACTTTGGGATGGACGAAAGAAGGGTAGGTGTTTGGGCTCAGGGCTCATGCAACATGCAGTTATTTGTTCCCGTTTACTTAAAACGTGTTTTATTAAAACCTAAGCGGTTGGAAAAGATTTCTCTTCTTTTTCGCAAACTACTCTAAGTCCTGGATCAGTGGGACCCATCTCTACACCTACGGACCCTCAACCTGTAACCCCGAACAAGGGTTCCGTAGGGCAAGCGGGTCCCACCGACCAAAAAAGGAAAACGAACCTAAGGTCTGGCGGATCATGGAGTCTTAACGCGCCTTCAATGTAAATTACCGGCGAAGCCTGCGTCGGGAATCAAGATCGGGTCATAGTGTCTGACGGAAAACCAGCATGACTCCGACTGATAATAGTCCATGAGGGATCTTGACCCGCTATTGGTTAAGCGCCAATTAGGCATGGATCGAGCGTTAATCCTAGATGACTCGGTGTCACACTAGGAGTCGGTGTATGAACCGTACGGGTCAAAGTCAAAGTCCGAGCCCCAGTCAAGATCGAATCAAAGTTCATGATGAAAAATCGGCATGGCTTCGACTGAGTTAGGTCCGCGGGGGATCCTGACTTGGCACGTTGTCCAGGACTTGACCAACTACGGGGATGCACTGACGCAGTCTGACACGGACCGGACCAAAAACCAACCGAGTCTCGGACGAAGTATATCACGGACAAGTGCAGGGTCGACACGAGGGTAAACCAATGGCTGTTTGGGTCATCCCGTGCTTGCACTGAGAGGCGTAGGAAGGCCTCCCAGGCTGCTACTGAAATTTTTTGGGTTAAGGACGTAGTGTGCAGTGTAAGGTCAACGTGCGCGTAGTGTGCGGCAGTATATTTTCCTTTTTGAAAAATACCCAAAATAAGAGAAAATGAGTTCGGAGGTCACGTTACATTACGGGAAGAACGTTAGTGTTCACCCGGAATGCCTCATACGACGAGTCTTCCTCACTTGAAAAATTTTGTTGTGTGTGTGTTTTAAAAGGGGTTTTTTGAAAATACTTGGGACTTTAGGGACTGTACTGAAAAACAGTTTGAAAACAGTGATTAAACTGAAAATAACAGAAAATTGAGGGACTGTTTGCAAATGACAGTATCATCCGCGTGGACAAGACTGTAGTGCATTCTTGTCCGCGCGGGCTAACATGCAATGTAAATATTTTACAGTTTCCAGTTTAGTCACTGTAATTTCCAGAAAGTTAACTGGATTTACAGGACTTAACTGGAATTGTAACTGGAAGACAGAAAATGAAAGGGGATTTGGATTTTTGGCATCCACGCTTATCCTCTCTTTCCCTAGACTTGGATTAGTGGTCATAAGTGATGAATCCACTTAATCAAGTCATCCCGGGGGTACGTTGGGACTTTGTAAGCATTTCATTTGCTTGGGAATGGGGGTTTTGACATAAAAAAGCAAGTTAAAAAGGGAGTTAGGTCAAGATGTATCAACTTTTAGAGGAAGGTTTCTAAGGTGGTCATAGGAAGACCAACCTTGAGACCTATACTCAAGTGTATCTTGTACATCTTGTGTGACCCATTTTGTGTGTCTAGATGATGTTCACCCAAGGAAAGTGTTCCAAGGTGAGCATTTTAGACAAGGGGAGGGAAATTTGTAAGAAAATGAAATAATGTTGACCATTTGAAATGATCATCTATGGAGATTGACTCCAATTTGACCATATGTAGGTCAAGGAAGCAAGTAAAGAATAAAAATGTAAAGAGGCATGAAAATAAATATGTGGACCATAAAATGTGATCATCTATGGAGATAGACTTAATGACCACATCTTAGGTCAAGAGATCAAGTAAGCAAACAAGAGCTAGTTAATGTAAAGGGACAAGGGAAATACATAATTTAAAGTGTGGATCCTTGTAGAGAATCATCCATGGAAATGAGTTCCATGGAGATCCTCTTGGATCCTTGGGACAAAAGGGGAAGGGGATGAACAAGTAAGTCACCAAACAAAGTCACATCATGGAGATATGAAATGAAAGTATGAACAAGAGAGATTTTAGTAAGGGGTTTACCAATGATTCTTGGGTTGTGTCTAGGGTTTGAAGGATTTTAAGGGTCAAAAGTGATTTTGGGATGGATTTGAGGATGGATATGGTGTGGATTTTGAGTATTGAAAGTGTAAATGGCTGTTTGAGAGGGAATTTTGATAGAGTAACAGTAAGTTTAACGAATTTTTGGCCTCTTGAAACTGAGGGAGAAGGGCTGAATTTATAGGGTTGATGGATGCTGATCTTATCCGTGTGGACAAGATTGTAGGTGCAGTGCAATCTTGTCCGTGCGGACTAACCAAGCAGCATGCCTGACCAGTGCAGAAAAGCAGTTTTGGAATTTTGTCTTTGGTCAATATTCCCTTTTTTATTGGGAATGACAAATATCCATGAGATTTTGTTTATTTTTTATTCCTAAAGTGCCCTTCCTCATTTAAATTGACAAAATAATGTCCAAAATGCCCTTAGATGATTATAAATCATTAATTTGGACTGACGAAATATTAATGACCCAGATTGGGGTACTCACACTATCATACTCCTATACACAGTTTGGTCCACACTTTCACCATCTATGTCATGTCTTAGTCTTTGGTATGACCCCATAGGTGTTTTAAGGTGAGAAGAGTGTTCAAGAGATAATTTTTTCACAAGATTCTTGGCATACTTAGATTGGAAGATGAATATTCCTTCCTTAAATTGTTTGATATGTAAACCTAGGAAGTAGTTCAACTCTCCTACCATGCTCATCTCAAATTTGGAGGTCATGCTTTCCCCAAATGCAATCAACATTGTGTCTGAATTTTATCTAAATACTATGTCATCCACATAGATTTCAGCCACAATTATCTCCTTTTTTACTTTTCTCACAAACAAGGTCTTGTCTACTTTACCTCTCTTAAATCCTAGGTGGATAAGATGATCAGTCATCCTACCATACCAAGCTCTAGGAGCTTGTTTCAGCCCATACAGAGTCTTTTTCAGTTTATGCACATGGTTTGGGTATTCATGATCCTCAATGACCTTAGGTTTTTCTACATAGGCCTCTTCATTCAATACCCCATTCAGAAATGCACTCTTAACATCCATTTGATGAATAGTTAGCTTGAGATAGCAGGCTATGGCCAACAAGAGTCTTATGAACTCAATTCTGGCAATAGGGGCAAATGTTTCCTCAAAGTCAACCCCTTCAACCTGAGTATACCCTTAAGCCACAAGTCTTTCCTTATTCCTAGTAATTACTCCTTTTTCATCAGTCTTATTTTTGAAAATCCATTTTGTACCTATGACATTCCCTGAGAGGGTTTAGATACTAAGGTTCAAACATCATTCTTTTCAAACTAACTAAACTCTTCTTAAATGGCCAAAATCCTGTCTAATTCCTTTGAAGCCTCATTTATGTTTTTAGGTTCAAAGTTTGAAACATAACAGCAAAAACTTACCTTGGAGAATGCAGATAAGCAAATCCACAAACCAGCTAGCTCCATATAGTTTACCTTTCTCTTTTGTCTGGTTTTTATCTGATCATCCACATCTACCCCTACTTGTGAGATGGTGTTTCTGAGTTTTGGATGGGATATCCCTTAATCTATCCACACATCCACCCTTATCACCTTCTGGATTATCATCCTTTTCAGATTCAGAGGAACTGTCCTCTGATTCGAATATTTGGGAGGATGTGTGAGCAGATGTGGATGCAGATATGTCCACATCATTAGTCACATCCTTCTCTATTTCAGCATTTGCTTTTGTCTGACCTCCCTCCTTATTATTGGTTTGTACCACAACATCCGTGTCTTCAACTTTCCAGCCCAGCAGCCAACCTGAAACATCATCATCAACAGTTTTGAGGTTAAGATCAAGTGAATCATCAAATATCACATTAGCTTATTCCATAATAGTTTTTATTTTTAGGTTGAACACCCTATAAGCTCTACAATTAGTGGAGTAACCCAGTTTTTGAACTCACTATAGTTTCAGACTTCTCCCTTAAGAATATTACCCATGTGTACCTCTAGTAGTCATCAACACACATAAAAGTATATCTTCCTACCAAAACGTTCTACCTCTATATCATCAAGTCAGTGTGTATCAAATCCAAACACCTAGATGTGGAGCATTGTTGAACCTTTTTGTGTGAGGATTTGGTTTGCTTTCCCTTTTGACAAAAACCAAAGACATCTGTGTTCTTAAAGTTCAATTTTGGGAGGTCCTTTACAGCTTCAAACCTTTGGAGTTTTTCCAATTTTCTGATGCTAGCATGCCCTAGTTTTTGGTGCCACAGATTGACATCATTTACTTTATAACTTAGGCAAGACATATTGTCACCAAATTGGTAATAATTATCAGCAGATCTAGGACCAGTAAACACACATTTTTTATTATTATCAAACACCTCACACAAGTGTTTATCAAACTTTACATGAAGGTCATCATCACACAACTGACTGATACTTATCACGTTTGCCTTTTAGGCCTTCTACATAGTAGACATTGTACAGTTTTTGGAGACCCTTAACATCTAAAGTCCTTTTTCCAATGATTTTTTCTTGTGTACCACCACAAAAGTTCACCTTTCCCCCATTGATTAACCTATAGTAAGTTAAGGCATCTTGATTCCCAGTCATGTGCCTAGAGAAACTACTATCAAAATACCAGGAACAAGTGACACTACTCTTGAGGGAAGAATAGACAACATTGCAGGTAGCACTGGGTTTAGCAATCCATTTTGCTTCAGTTTTCTTTTTGGGGTGTACCTGCTGCTGTGTACTAGGATGTGTGCCAGGATGTGTACACATCAAACCATACATCTGAGATTGGTTTACACAGCAACCTTTTTTATCAGCTTTTAACTTATAACAAAAGGGACGAATGTGCCCAGTAGCAAAGCAATAGTAATAGATATAGTGTCTTCTCCTTGGTTCTTAGCACTCAAAATGGGTTTTACATCAGATTTTGAAACCTCAATTCCCTCCTTTACAAACTTGGTTTTTTCAAACCCAATACCAGCTTTTCCAGTTTACCAAGAGCTAAAACTTCATCAAGCTTCATCTTCCCAGTATTTAACTTGGTTAATGTACCTTCAGCTTTTTCAAAAATCAGTTTTGAATTTTTCAAGTTCAACCTCTTTCTTGGTTACCAGAACCTCAAGTTTAGAAATGGTATCTTTTTTATCATCTTTTTTTTTTGAAAGTGTAGCTTTCTCATCTTCACAAATAGACAATTTATCAGAAAGAGCTTTGTTTACCTTGATCAATACCTCAATTTTGTCCATTCTTTTTATCCTATCAGTATGCAGCTCTTTGTAAGTTTCAAAGAGTTCTTCATAGGGAATATCTCTTCATTCATCATCTGAATCTCCTTTTATGGAGAAACAATTGAGAATTAGATTAGATGTATCTTCAGATGTGTACATAGATGTGTCCACATCTGAGTCGACATCCACATCTCCTCAGAATCTCTTTCTTCTATTCTTGCAAAGTGAGCATTAAAAACAAATTGACAGTTCATCACAGACATGTTAGCAACATTCTCTTCACCCTCAGTGTCACTTAGGGAAGTAGTTAAGCTCATTCCCTTCTTTTTCAGTGTGTTGGCACACTCATTATCATAGTGACCAAAGTCACAACAGGCTCTACATTGCACAAATTCAGAGTATTTCTTATTTTCTAGGTTTGGAATTTTGAACCTATTCTCAGTTGAATGGGCCTTCTTGTATTTCAACTCTTTTATGATCAATATAATATGTTTACTTAAGCTCTTGTCGTCTTTTAACCTTAATTATCAATTTGAACTGCTTTATATTGAAATGCTTGCATATTAAATGTTTGTATGTTGAATGATTGTCGAATTTGTCCAAATAACCATCTTGTTTATGTCGAGGAAGGGTTGCTCGACATTTGCATTGATTCTTTTCAAACCGAGAAAGCTCATTTGGTTCAATTAGTTAGATATATTGTAAATTTATCCATTATGCTGAGGAAGGGCGTTCGGCCTTTGTTTTTGTGAGTTCTGCCTCTTTATGTCGTGGATGGTCATTCGATATAAGTCTTAGGTAATTTTCTGGGATTTTATCTCTTTATGCCGAGGAAGGTCGCTCGGCATAATTCTTAGATAAATATTTTGGATTTTATCTCTTTATGACGAGGAAGGTTGTTCGACATAAGTTTTAGATAAATTATTAGGATTTTATCTATTTATGCCGAGGAAGGTCGTTCGACATAAGTCTTAGATAAATTTTTAGGATTTTATCTCTTTATGCCGAGTAAGGTCGTTCGACATAAGTCTTAAATAAATTTTGGGGAACTTGTCCCCTTGTGCCGAGAAAGATCGCTCGGCATAAGATTTGGGCAATTTTGCCTAAGGTACGAGGAGTAGGCTCCTCGTCTCTTTTGTGCTTGTCTTGCTAGTTATTGTCTTGTTGATGATAACTGAATTTCAATTAACTGAAACTGATTACATCAAACTACAATCCTATTTTACTTGAAAATAAAGGAAAAGACTAACAAGGACTAATCTAGTATATCAAAAACAAACTAAAAGCTAGTGATAGTATTTCCATTTATGATCAGAATACCACGAATGTTTTAGCTCTTGCCCATCTGGGGTCTTTATTCTGTAGGTCCCTTCTCTGTAAATTTGAGTGATGATGTAGGGGCCTTCCCAATTTGGGGAGAGCTTGTTCTTTCTGCCTTTCTGCCAGTAGCTTCAATCTTTATACGTTTTCCAGTAGCTTCAATCTTTATACGTACCCAGTCTACGACTTGGAATAATCTTTTGTTGACTCTCTTGTCATGGTAGGCTTTGATCCTTTGTTTGTAGTTCACCATTCTCATCTGCGCAGCTAGTCTTTTCTCATCTATCAGGTCTAGATCTAGCATCCTATTGACCTTGTTGACTTGTGCGTTTTAGTTTAAATTTCTTGTTGTAGGGATCTCAGCCGGTGCCATAGCCTCAAATGTGAAGGTCAGTGCGAATGGGGTTTCCTCGGTTGGCCCCGGGTGGTTGTGCAAACTGCCCACAAGGCTAAGGGAAGTTCGTCTAACCATCTACCATCACTTCCTTCTAGGTTCTTGGTTAGGATGTAAGTACCAACTTGTAGGATGCTTTCGCCTGTCCATTGCATTGAGCTCTGCTTACAGATGACTTGGAAAACTGAAGACCATAATCTAAGATGATTGTGTATGGAACTCCAAAGCGACACCAGATGAAGTCATGGACGAAGTTGATTGCGTTCTCCTCTGTGATTTTGGCCAAGGCCTTTGCTTCTATCCATTTGGAGAAGTAGTCGACTACCACGATCACATACTTGCAATTACCTTGGGCGGGATGGAAGGGTCCGATGATGTAGATTCCTCACATGTCGAACGGCCAAGGGGGAATTATGAGTTTCTGTTCCACTTATAGGAGCATATGAATGTCAGCGTATCTCTGACATTTGTTACACTTTCTTACGTAGGCTTGTGCATCATCTCTCAGGCTTGGCCAGTAGTAACCTAACGTGATGATTTTGTCTGCTAAGGTTCTGGTCCCCGAGTGACCGCCACAGATGTCTTCGTGGACATCTGCCAAGAGATTTTCTATTTCTTTGGGGTAGACTTATCTCAGTAGGGGTTTTGTGAATAACCTTCTATAAAGGATCCCGTTCAATACTGTGAACCTTACTGACTTCTACTAAATGATTCTAGCACGTGTCTCGTCCTCAGACAGTTGGTCCTATTCAATAAAGTCCACATATTCGTATATCAAGCACTTATCCTCCCCGTCTAGGAGCATTACTCGTAGTCTTTCGGAGGTAGGTTCTTCGGCAAAGACAATGAGTGGGTTATGTAGACACCCCATTCTGAACCAATAATTTCGTGATTACACTACTCTTCGTCTCTCTTTTGTGTTTTGATGAAAGCATATTAGTTTCGTCATGTTTCGTTAAATTTCTAACTAAACTTATTAGTTTTGGACCTAACTGTCTAACGGAATAATTGAAGAGGACAGAATAGTCGAATGACTAGTTGTCCTGCGCGGAACAGGTGTGTCTCGCGCGAGACAACCCCTCTGCAGAATGTGCAGATTCACTTCGATCCCTTCTCCGCCTCAACCTCTTTTCTTGATAAACTCTTATCCAATACGGGTCTCTACTGATTTGAGAGTTCTGGAACCTTCCTTGGGTAGAATCCTATCTTGGTGACCAAGTAAATCAACCCCTATAAATACTTGATGACTTTCAGTATTCAGAGGACGGTCGACAGACAATTTACAGGTTTCTCTCCTTGAAAGATTCCTGTAAATCACTCATAAACAAACACCCAAATTCGTCCATCAACCTTGTTGATTGACGAACATCGAGGCTCAAGCCTAAAATCAAGATGAAACTCTATCCAAATCATTTCTCAACCGAGAAAGGAGAAGAAAACACTTAGAACCATGTTCTAAACCAAATACTCCCTAAATGCAAGGTAAACTCCTATATTTTTTTCTCTCTTCTTCTCAATTCCTCTAATTGCTTTTAGTGTAGTGTAATCCCATCAAAATGGTTAGCCTAGAGTCCCTTCAATCCATGGAGTTGATATCGAAGCATGCAACCCGACATTCCTAATTAAGAATTTAATTAGGCTTTTCTTATTTAAATATTGTTTTGATTGATAATCCCCCTTAAGCAAGATCGATCTTCGAATTGGGTGGATGCGGTGGTCCTCGACCTTCTAAATCCATCACTTAAGCCTTGAACCCAATTATTTTTAAAAAAGGTTTTCTTAGTGTTTTCCTAAATAAATAATAAGTGGCGACTCTGTGTTCATCAAAATCGCACCGCTACAGTTTGGCGACTCTGTTGGGGAGATTTAAAATCAAAGTGACTTAGACTTGCGTCAATTAAGGGGGATTTAAAAAAATATAGTTTTCTTATTCAGTTTCAAGCTAGTCCCGCACGAGACATCCCTTTGTCTCGCGCGAGACATCCCTTTGTCTCGCGCGAGACATCCCTTTGTCTCGCGCGAGACAAAGCCTCTGTAATCAGTTTTGCTTTCTTGTTTTCCTTGTGCATTTCGAGATCTGAGATAAGATTCAAACATGCAAGGGAAATTACATATTACATTATTTGCAGAGTTCTTTCATCTCAAGGCCTCCCTTAAGATGTAGGACTCAAAATCGTATTTTTGTTTAAATATTGCTCTTTATTTAAAACTGTGTGAGATTGGTTTTTGATTAAAGTCCGGTCCATGGAGGATTCGGGAGTTGTAATTTAAATTAATTTATTTCTCTCTTTCTCTCCTTTATGTGGAACTACGACGGCCTAAGTCTTTCTAATTTGGGAGAAATGTAGGCAACCACATGGTGCGGCCATTATCTGTTTTTCTTTTAGTTTTCAAAAAAAAAAAATCTATTTTACTCTATCACCTAGAATTGACTCTCACATACGCGCACATCATGATATAACTGTCATTGCACTATATACATTTGATAAAACTCGGGACCCACACTAAGGACGGATGACGGTAAACACCTAATCGTCAGTCTCTCATAAGTTGGATCACCCCACCTCGTGTTTTCAATCCATCTAGATTGTCATATCACGAGGATCCTAGCCTTCTAGCTCTGCAGCAACCACAAATCATGTAGATTTACTTTTTAGGACACTGCGCAACCGGTCGGTTTGATCTTGGAGTCTTTGTAATCCCTTGTCAAGATCATTTTTGTGCAGTAGACCATGGAAAAGAAATCAATAAATTGTCGCTTCAGATTTGTCTCTTCGGAAATGTCCCTATGATTGTCCCTTCAGATTTGCCCCTAAAGAGAAAATTTTCTTACCAAATTTATTGCACAAAACTCGGTGTTACTTGAGATAACTTCGACCCCTAGGTCCTTTGGTTTGGATTTTGAATGTTAGAAACCCCCAAAACGGATTTTTCGTCCGAGCAAAATTAGGATTTTCTGTCTTTTAAAGTTTTGGCCAAAACTTTCAAGCCCTCATACACCCTATTCAGTCGACTTGTTGGGACTCGATCATGGTTTAACACAGTTGCTACACATCTAGGTTCATCACCAAAGCTCGACACGATGTCTGTTTCTCCTTCTGTCACCGAAGCCAAAATCAAGGAAACTAAGGCCGAACTCATCAAAGCCATGCTTAGGATGGATGAACAAAGTAAAAAACTTGATGAGCAAAATGCCCAAATGGCCGCCCTCATGAAAGAGCTCCACGAGATGAAAGTCAATAAAGGAAGAAAACAAAAGAAGAAAGATGGATCCTCCTCCGATGAAGAGGAATCCTACCCCAAGAAGAATAGGAAAATCAAGAAGTCAAGCAAGAATGAGGAAGAATCTGATTCATCCTCTTCCTCATTCTCCTCCGATGATGAGGGACATATCTCCAAGAGTACTAAGACCAAGAAGGAAGGTAGTGGTGAAACTACTAAGCTTGGTAACCATGTTACTAGGAACTACCTTGAGAAGAAACTTGCAACCCTTGACACTTTAAAGGGATCATTCATCCTATTTGATCCCGATGCTCTTCAACAGTCCATCACCAAGTTTCCTTGCAAGTACAAGACTCCCGATATTGCCAAGGTTAATGGCACTACTTGTCCTCGAGTTCATGTTGTGACCTACACTTGGGCTATGCTTCCAATGGGCGTTGATAACACAATCTTGGCCCAATGCTTTCCTCAAAATTTGGAGGGTGATGCAAGGGATTGGTACATGTCTCTTCCTATGACTACAAGGCTTGACTGGTCGTCTGCATGTTTAGTCTTCCAAAGGCAGTTTGAAGACAACTCCACTTACCGTCCTACTAGGAGAGATCTTGAACAATACAAGCAATATGCAAATGAATCTTTTGCTGAATTTGCTAGAAGATGGAGACTCAAACTTACTGAAATTGTCAAAAGACCTACTCTCAAAGAGCAAATCACATCTTCCTCCAATGCCTCCGTGATGAATTTCAAGAGAAGCTCACCGGTAATTACTTTCCTAGTTTCAATGAACTTCATTATTCCGGAATTAGGATTGATGATCCTAAAAAGTAAAAAGAAGGAAAGTACTTTTCGCTACAACAAGCCTACTACAAGTAAGGATGCTTCAATCAATACTATTGCATTCAACCGCCCCAATACCAGCAAGTATTCTGCTGTTCCTCCTCCCGAAAAGAAAAAGAGGCATTATGACAAACTTAAAGGAATCACTCAAGAGGAACTCTTCGATGTTCTTGTCAAGAATGAAAAGATCAAATAAAAGGAAGGTGGTCCTCCTAGGGATATGGGTCCTAATCATGCTCATCACTTATTCTGAAAGCACCACAACTTCACCGGTCACGACACCAACACTTGCCACCACTTGAAGGACATCATCCAAGAACTCTTTAACAATGGAGAGTTAGAACGTCCCAACATCATCACCAATCCTCTCCCTCATAATACATGAAGAAGATGAAGCTCCAAGAAGAAATCTACACTTACCACATTGGGGCTACAACTATCCTCTCCCTCTCTCCTTTGATAGAAGTAGATTAGGTTTTAAATTTTCAAGTATGAACTCGAAGAGTCATTCTGTCTTTCTAGTGCTTCTCACCTCCTCTAGTTTGTGTCATCTAAACTATCGAGTCTGTTTTAATTTATCCGTTAATCAAAATCATTTTCTTTTCCTAAAACACTTTCCCTAAGGTTGTTCTGCCTCATGAGTATCATTTAATTCATACAAAATAATGAACCCTCCATTCCATAAATCATCGCAAAAATAGAAACTTCTAAACGAGTTTAAGAAGAAAGTTATTATCAAAAGGCTTAAGGGCTAAACAATACCCCTACTGAAAGTCAAAGGTCAACAAACGAAGAAAGCCAAAGGTGTTGTTGTCAACCTTCATTCCAAGAAAAGTGAGGCTACTCCATTCAAAGCTTTGAGAGTAAAAAAAAAAATCTCAAGCTTTCATCACCCCCACAACAAAGGTGAAACTTCAAATGCATGAAGGACTCTCCCACAAAGAAGAGGAGTCAAGCGATACCGACAAAAGAAATGAAGATTACTCAACATCCTCTTACAAAAAGTGAAGAAGACTTTCAGTATCAAAAAAAAATGTTTACCCTTAAGTCATAATGTAAGTACCCCAATTTGGGTTGTTAGTGTTTCGTCAGCCCAATTTAATGATTTATAATCGTTTAGGAGCATTTCGGGCATTATTTAGACAATTTAAATGAGGAAGGACCTTTTAGAAATAAAAAGTGGCCAGTGACGTCGTTGAAAATCATCATTTCCAAGTAAAAAAGTGCTTTTTAACTAAATAAGAAGCTGCCAAAACACCTTTCTGCAAAATCAGGCACGCTGACGATCTTGTCCGCGCGGATGAATTCAGCATGTCAAACTCATCCACGGTGATGATTTTGTACCCTGACCAACCCATAAATTGAGCCCTTCTTCTTCATTTTCAAGAAGCAACAAATACATTTCCCTACTGTTACTCTGCCGAAATCAACCCTTAAAACAGCTTTAAAAACTCCCACTACACAAATCCAACACCAAAACCAACCACAAATCCACCACAAAATCCTACCTAATCCTTGAACTCCTCAAGCCCTAAACACTAATCCAAGAATTAGGGTGTAACCATTGGTAAACACTCATTCTCCCTACTTCAATCTTCTTTATTCATGCATCCATTTCATGTCTAAATAATGTAATCTTGTTTACTTACTTGTTGTTCATCCCCCTTCCTCCTTGATATAGGATTCAAGAGGATCTCCATGGAGTTCATCTCCATGGATGATTCTCTACAAGAGATCCACATTTTATTATGTCATCTCCCATGTTCCCCTTTACATTACTAGTCTTTACTTTCTCATTTGACCTAAAATGTGGTCATCTTGGAACCAATCTCCATTGATGATCATATTATATGGTCTACATTGTTTACTTTCTTGTAAATGTTCCTTACTAGTCTAAGATGCTCACCTTGGAAACCTTTCCATGGATGAATATCATCTAGACTTACATATTTAGGTCATACAAAGATGTTAGAGATACACTTGAGCCTAGATCTCAAGGATGGTCCTTCTTGTGACCACCTTATAGATCTTACTTTAAAGTTGATACATCTTGACCTAATTTCTCATTCTAAGCATTTCCTACCATCTTTGCTTATTAACTTACTTTTATGTTAAATCTCCCTTCCCCTTGCAAATGAAATGCTTTCAAAGTCCTAATGTACCCCCGAAATGGCTTGATATAGTTTACTCATCACTAATGATCACTAATAAAAGTCTAGGGAAAGAGAGAACAAGCATGGATGCCAAAATCCAAACATTCCTTACTTTTCTGTTTCTCCAGTTACAGTACCAGTTAACTCTGTAAATCCAGTTAAGTTTCTGGAAATTACAGAGACAGACTGAGAAAGTGTAAAAAAAAACAAACTGCAGGCTTGTCCGCGTGGATGATATTGTTCTTCAAAATCATCCACGCGGATGAAATCGTCATCTGCATACAACTTTCAGTTTCTGCTGTTTTTTTAGTTTCAGCACTATTTTAAAACCATTTTTCAGTCCAGTCCAGCAGATTTATTTTATTTCCAAAATTCCTTCAAGTCAAACTTTTTCTAAAAAATACACACACACACACATTGTTTCAAGTTTGGAAGACTCGTCTTACGAGGCATTCCGGGTGAACGTCAAATGTTCTTCCCAGAGTGTAACGTGACCTCCGAACTCATTTCTCTACTTTCGGG
Organism: Adenophora triphylla var. japonica; assembly: GCA_022495995.1. Taxonomy (NCBI): domain Eukaryota; kingdom Viridiplantae; phylum Streptophyta; class Magnoliopsida; order Asterales; family Campanulaceae; genus Adenophora; species Adenophora triphylla. The sequence continues at coordinate 354,346 of JAFEMH010001695.1, read as the reverse complement.
CATTTTTCAAAGTTTTGGCCCTAAACTAAAATGGTGTGCCGACTCCGTTTATTGTTTAAAGTCCGCTAAGATTGACCTAATCCCAAAAATCTTTTCAAACTCCAAGTTGTCGGGCGCCAATGGATCGGGGGTATATCACAGTGGCGACTCCGTTGGGGACTGAGCTTTAAAAACTTGTTTTTTCAAAAAAAAAAAAACTTGTCTTTTTTTTAGCTTTCGTGGGTCAAGCTTCCATCCCAATACTTGAAATTTGTGTGTGTTTCCTTGTACATTTTGGCCTCGCTATGATATATTGCTATTGGTTTGACCATGCTGGGAAAAGTCAAAGTTTGACTGTTGGACCATGGACTTGTGATGTTTGGAAAGGGAGTCAGTCCTCCCTTACGATAACTTTGACTATTCAACTCTTATGTGCTTATGTGCTTACATGCTTCAAAATATTTTCAAAATCTTTTTCATGCATCGTGCCTTTAAGACACATTTGAAAATCCCTCTTTTTACTCAAAAAGGAATCTAGACTGCCGCACACTATGCGCACTTTGACCTTACACTGCACACTATGTCCTTAACCCGAGAAATCTCAGTAGCAGCCCGGGAGACCTTACTACGCCTCTCGGTGCGAGGACGAGATGACCCAAACAGCCATTGTTTTACCCTCGTGTCTACCCTGCACTTGTCCGTGACACACATTTTTGTCCGAGACTTGATTGGTTTTTGGTCTGGTCCGTGTCAAGTCGCGTCAGTGTATACCTCGTGTCAGTCAAACCCCAGTCAACATGCCAAGTCAAGGTCCTTCGTGGACCTAATAAGTCGAGGTCATGCCGGTTTTCCATCATGGACTTTGGCTAGATCTTGACTGGCACTTTGACTTTGACTTTGACCTGCACGGCTTATGCACCGGCTCCCGGTGTGACACCAGTCATTAGGGATTAATGCCTAGTCCATGTTTAATTACCGCTTAATCAACGACGAGTCAAGATCCTTCGTGGACACTTATCAGTCAAGGTCATGCCAAATTTTCGTCAGGCACCTTAACTCGATTTTGACCCTCGACGTTGGCTTTGCCCATAATTTGCATCGAGTGTGCGTTAAGACTTCATGACCCGCCAGACTTTAGGTTCATTTTCCTTTTCGATCAGTGGGACCTGCTTGCCCTATGGAACCCTTGTTTGAGGTTACATGTTGAGGGGTCTATAGGCATAGTGAGGGGTTCCACTGATCCAGGACTTAGAATAGTTAAAAAGAAAAAAAAGAGCATTCTTTTCCAACCACCTAGGATTTGAGAAAAGGCGTTTTAAGTAAATTCAATAAAATAATTGCATGTTGTATGAGCCATGAGCCCAAACACCTACCCCCTCTTCAACTCCCAAAATCTGAACCTCCCTTATATCTTCCTCCCGTAGCACCTCGCAAGGCTTGGGTTCGGATACCGGGTCACCATCTGGTTAGTTGAGAAGAATCAAGTGCATCTTCAGCTTCGTCATTTGCTTCAACTCCGGCTTTCAGAATGTCTGCATCAGCTGGGAACTATGGGGATAATACAACTCCGCCTCCCGAGACTCCTCAGACAAAACAGCAGTGGAATCAGTTTAGAACAGATGAGACTGCAAAAAGAAGCTCAGATGAACAGCCTTTTGGAGGCTATTAAGAGTCACGATTTGGCAGCCGTTCTCAGTCCTGATGGCACTTTCACCATGGAGGATGAAGAGGACCCTAATCCCACTCTCAGTCGCCCTGACTACACCAGGATGCCACCAACAGCCTCCTATAGGACCACCTCCTATAGGACCACTACCGGGGCCCATGCTTCTCGACCAATGATTCAGTCAGCTCCTCAGCCACAGTCTAGTGGACCCATACAGTCCGGCGGGTTAAGCCAGTTTGTTGTCCCTTAGTGGGGACAAGGTCAGTATGGAATGTCTTCTCATGGCTGGAGGCACCTTGGAATGCCGCAGCAAGTTGGGATGCCTCCGCAGTCTGGCACAGATCATTTTGGGTCTTCCCAAGAATGGTTCGAATGCAAGAAGACAAATCGGAAAGCCGCCGCCACAGCTTTGGTTTAAGGCGGCGGTCCAAGTGTCACACCTCGTAATAGCATGCGGGTCCAGCGGCTCAGCGCCGCCTCACTAACCTCCACAAACCCGTTCCTCTCTCAAGGTCCTATGGGTCAGCAAGCTCCCATCCCCGTCTTATCGGAATCACCAGGACCACAGTATCCTCTCGGTTATACACCACCGCCCCAGCAAGACATGCATGTCAATAACCAAGGGCCACGACCCACCTTTAAGTTTCCCTATGAGTCTCACCCCGGGAATTCGGGCTACCTGGCTACTTCCGGTCTGCCTTCATCCTCCTTGCCCATTGGGAATCAGTAACAGGCTGTTGGGTTCTATCCCTATTGTGAATGTGTGCCCCAAATTTTTGTTTGTTGGAATTCACGCGAGTTTGAAGACATCCGAGTTATTTGAAAAACGGAGTCGCCACGCCATTTTGATTACCTCAAAACTTTGAAAAAAAGGTTTTATGGGTTCGGAGGTTAAGTTACCCCTTGGGAAGAACGTTTGGCGTTCACCCAAAGTGCCTTGCCGGAGCAAGTCTCCCAAGATTTCATTAATCGTGATTGCTTGCGTGCTTTCTTTGTGTGCATGTGTTTGAGAGTAAGGGGGGAATGTCCCAAGTCGTCTTCCGGACGTACAAACCATTTGTTGGTTGTCGCTCGGGATTCCTTGGAATTTATGTATTTGGGATTATGATCCCGTCCTCATCTTATGACTTGTGATCATCGCATTTTAACCTCGGGACCCTCGGGACTTGCGTGATCGAGAGAATGACTCTCTTTTGGTCAAAGATGAGGTTCTTTAGGAAGGAATGTCCTTAGCCCATCAATCCTACGCTTTAAGACGGTCGAGCTCGTATAGAGGCTTCATACTCATTCTTAAGCGATAATCGGAGATATAGGGTTCAAGGTTATCCTTTTCCTAAAGAAATCATGAACCTTTAATGGAAGGAACGATGCAAAGATGAGAACTTTTACACCGGTACGTTCCAAGGTTGGGGGAAAGGGGAAATGCATGATGAAAAATGACTCTTTAATGAAAAGATGACATTTTGGTTTTAGCAAATGATGCTTTTTGATTGAAAGAAAGTATCTTTATTGCAAATGATGCGTAAAGATTGGATTTTTATGCAAATGATGCATTAGAAAAGGTTTTTGAATGCAAAGGATGCATTTTTATTGAAAAAGACTTGATCTTTATATGCAAATGATGCATAAAGATAACATTTTTATTGGAAAATAGGGGTTTTAGGTGCAAAGGATGCACCTTTATGAAAAAGACTACATTTTTATGACAAATGAGGTCTTAATGCATGCAAAAGGGGAAGGGGGTGATAAAGAAATGATCTTTATGAATAAATGCCAAGTCCCAAGCAAGATATATGAATGCAATGAGCAAGTATATCAATTAAAATGCAAGGTTAGGGCGTGCGAGGTTACCAATCGTTTCCTTCGCTTCTTCGGACGGAGCTAGGAGGAGAGGTTCATCTTGGGTCTTCAAGGAGGAGGGAGATGGCTTCTTGAGCTTCTTCTTCGCCTTCTTGAGCCTTCAAGGGTGTTCTTCACGTCTTGATTATATTGCTATGGAGTGAGTGTGTTTTTGTTGTTGTTAATTGTTGTTTTGAAATGGGTAGAGGAGGGCTCTATTTATAGGCAGTCTGGATAAGGCTAATGAGGTCGTGCGGCTGCAGGCCCTTTGCAAATGAGGTCGTGCGGTCTTATCCATTATGACTCAGCATTCTAGAACCATGCAAGGTGGCATTATTCTAGAACCTTCCCTCCTAATTAAAAAAACGTGTTTCTTAATTAGGAAGGATTCCCTTCAGCCTTTATTTAATTAAAAACAGTTCCGGAATGTTTCCGGAACGCTGGGAAGGTCTGGGGAATTACCGGAAAACTTACCAAAATTGCCGGGAAATTTAGCCGGAAGGCATGAGCCAGATTTGGGTACTTACAGAAGCCCCGCGGCAACGTCACTTGCAAGGCGAGTGGGGTTGTCGATAGAAAAGGATCCGATCTGGCGAATGCCGAGACGGATTGGGATGACCAAGGTGGTCGAGTGGCTGAACCTCTGGAAGGCTACCTACGTATCCCAAGTGGGAATCAAGCCAGGCCGTAGTTCGGAATTAGGATCCACTGGGGAAGGAAGAAGAGAAAATGACCTAGGAGATCAAGCAATTGATCCTACTGGGGATATGCTAGGAGTGACCCAGGTGGTCGGATATCTGAACTTCTATGAGGGGGCGCTTTATCACTGAGGAGTGACAAAGAAACAGGGTGACCAAAGTGGTCGAATGGCTGAACCTTTTATAAAAGGCTACCTACGTATCCCGGAGGAATCAAGCCTTGATCGTAGTTCAAGCATCACTAGATAGTTAGGAACGATGTCTAGGATCCTTGAGATTTTGACAATTACTGGAGGCTGTCACCTGATTGACAATTACTGGAGGCTGTCACCTGATTAAGCTAGAGCTTATGGCGCTATCTCTTTATGACGGAGATAGAGGTAACTTAAGTTGGGAAACTTGAGCGTACGTCACTATTCGCGGATAGAGGTAGCACAGGTTGGAATGACTTGGCATACGTCACTATTCGCGGATAGAGGTAGCACAAGTTGGAATGACTTGGGCATACGTCACTATTCGCGGATAGAGGTAGCACAAGTTGGAATGACTTGGGCATACTTCACTATTCGCGGATAGAGGTAGCACAAGTTGGAATGACTTGGGCATACGTCACTATTCGCGGATAGAGGTAGCACAAGTTGAAATGACTTGGGCATACTTCACTATTCGCGGATAGAGGTAGCACAAGTTGGAATGACTTGGGCATACGTCACTATTCGCGGATAGTGGTAGCACAAGTTGGAATGACTTGGGCATACGTCACTATTCGCGGATAGTGGTAGCACAAGTTGAAATGACTTGGGCATACGTCACTATTCGCGGATAGAGGTAGCACAGTTGGAATGACTTGGGCATACGTCACTATTCGCGGATAGAGTAGCACAAGTTTAGAGTTGACAATTCGGAGGTTGTCACCTAGTGTTATCCCGTTATAACGGCAATTGGAGGCGGCGAATAGAGCTTGATTGCTAAAGAGATAAGGGATATTTTACGAAAAGATGTTATCTTGGTTAAAAGATAACGGAAATTGCATGCCCAAGTGGAAGGTCCGGGCAGGATTGTAATTTCTGCTCAGAGCGAATGAGGCCGCCCGGCATGAGATGGAGAAAAAGGAGCCGTACGGCTAGAGACCTGTTTTTTCCAGATTATTTAAAATCAGATTTGAACGGGCCATTGGCATTACATTGCCGCCCACTTCTAGAGAGAGAGAAGAGAGAGAGAATTCGAGATTTCTTCAACCCTTTTTGCTTCTATCGATTGGAATGGATCCGGAGGGCAATCCCATACCGAGGCAAGCAAGAAGGAACATCTCCGCGGCTGCGAGAAGGAGGAGAAAGGAGCTCGTTCGGACGGAGAGGAAGTATGACTTCCTTACGCCTCCATCGGAGCTTACCCTGGGGAGAAGGGAGCATAAATCAACGAACCCGCGATCGGTTGGGGTAAGCATTCTCATTTTGCTCAAATCCGATGATTTTGCTTGAATTTTGAATGATTTAGGGCTTGACCCGAATTTTAGGATTTTTGAATGATTTTTTGAATGATTTTGAGATGCATGAACAACCTATGAGGCTAAGAATGTGCAATGTGCAACTTGTTTGATGAAATTATGAGAATGACTCACTTTTTTCTCGCAAAATGAAGTAAGAATTTTTCAAAATATGAGACGGAGTTCTTGCCTTGTGCTAGAACTAGGTCAAAATTCTGATTTTCAATGAGAAAACATGATTTTGGAAGATGAAAATGATTCATGCATGCCATTTCTGAAAGAATAATGCTTATGTGCAAAAAATTGTGATTTTGTGCTTTAGGAAAGCAATGACGCGTTTCAAGTGATGAAAGACACGTTTTTGATGCAAATAATGCTAGAAAAACTTTTGTGAATGCTTTTCTTTTGAAAATATGTGCACTTTTGAATATATGCATGCTTTTTGAAATGATATGAAAAGGACTGACGCTTCTTTTTGATGTGCTTGTCTACAGGAGAACAAGTCTAGAGGACCATCGGAGATAGCGGTTAAGCTTTGGCGAGAGGATGCCGGATTTTGAGAAGAATGGGGTAAATCAAGCAGCTGGTGAGGGCTCTAGCCTGGATGCATTTGTAAGAGGCTATCGGCAGGGGTGTCCACATCACCTCTAAGAAGCGAGGGCTTGATCCAGGCCCTTTCTGAGTTACAGTGGGACAGTACACATAGCTTTCACCTAGCTGGGAGACTGGCAGTGACTCCTGCCGATTTCCACGGCTATTGCTGGCCTACGGTTCACCGGGAGGCCCGTGACTGGAGAGACCACAGTTACAGTGAGGAGTTCCAGGCTTTGGTTGGGTTTGAGCTGGATTCCCGAGGGGCTGGGGATGGAGACACGGAATGTCGAGGTGGCGGGTCAGCGCATGCGAGAACTTTCTTGCTAATGATGTGGCCGCCAAGCGGCTGGCTGAGCATTCATATGGTTGATGCTATCGGAGTCACCATTTTTGCTAATTCTCGGGACACTTGGCCATGACTTGCCTCCTCGACTCTCTGGAGGATGTTGATGGGATAGGGACGGTCTCTTGGGGAGAGGCCGGATTGGCGGAGCTCTACTTCTCGTTGGACATGTACAGTTGGAACAAAGCTGCTTCCATGGACTGCTTCTCATTTGCCCTTGAGGTAGTCTCCTTTCTTTTTTCTTTTCTCTTTTCCTGTCTTGAGACTTTTATAAGAGAGAGAATGACCTTTTGATGTTTTGAACATGCAGGCCTGGTTTTGTGAGGTGATCGGGTTCTTCCCTTGGAACCCGGCGAGTGATGTCACCATCTTCCCTGCTATGGTTATTTGGAGGGGAGATGCGAGAGATAAATTCACGGGGAAGACCCGGATTACCTTCGATTACAGAATGGTGAGGCCAGTCATCAACAGGGATGGGCACGACGGAGTGGACTTCTACCCCTGGGGCAGGTATCCGGAGATTTTGCTGGGATATGCCATTGATGTGATGAGGAAGAGGAGGTGGCTCACTGGGCTGACATGTGATGTCATTTACTTGGGGGACCGCTTCTCGAGGCAGCATGGTCATGTCCCTCCATTGGACGCCATTACTCCTCAGGATCCTCCAGCACGGATCTTTGCAGCCTGTGTGACCGGCGGAGGATGAGATTGAGAGGTACCAGGGAGGTATAGCTGCGGAGGAGTATTTTGACATGGACACCCCCTACGCTGTGTTTGTGGAGCAGCGCCTGAGGACGCCACAGAAGCTAGTGAAGCCGGCGGTCACTCAGGGGATATGGGGAGGATGAGCCTATCGACCCGCCGATCCCTCCCGCGCATTCGTCCTATGTGATCCATGGAGTGCCGAGGAGGATGAGGATACCGTCCCCGATGCTAGGGAGCCCCAAGACACCTTGCCGCCCGATAGCACTGTAAGTGTACTCTTAGGTCTTATTCCTTTTTTAGCTTTCAGATTTTCTGCTTTTGCAATTTTCTCGAGATTTTCGAGATTTTTCTTCTTTTTTTCTCGTGTTCCGGCTCGCACTTACGATAGGCCGGTCAGTGCAATAGGGCTGGAAGGACATGTGCCGGTCTCTTCGAGGAAGCCGGGCCCGCGCTTCAAGGGCAAGTAGCTGGATGCACAGGAGCTCGGGCGCAAGAGACGGCACGTCTGGGGCACGGCGTCTACCTCATCGGCCTCGGAGTACTCTTCCAAAGGCCATGCCTCGGGGCGGGGACCCAACGCCGACATTCCGGGAGCAACTGGCCGAGTACGGGCACGATAATGTCCATTTGTCTCGACGTGAGCGACCGTGAGGACTTGATGAGGGAGGCTAGCATCTACGAGCCGAGTAGCGATGAGGAGGAAGAAGAATCGGAGGCCTAAGAGGTCTCTAGAATAGATTTGGAACGAAAACAAACAATGAACAATTTTTATGCACAACTTTGTTTATTTTTTTGCTTTATTTGGGCGCCGATGGGGCGAAAACATTGTATTTACATTTTATTTACTTTTCTAATTTATGCTTTTTCAATTTGCATATTATCTCGAGCCTTGGGGCGACTTTTTGCTTGGAATTGGGTCGAAATCGGGCCAAAATGATTTATAATGGTATATAAATGCTTCGAATGGCTTCTGGATATGTTTTTGTACAGGTTTTGGTTGAAAAGTGGGGTGAAAACTCCCTTGGGCAGCAACTTTGGTTGCCGCAGAATTTTTCCGCAGAGGGCTAATGTAGCCGTGCGGCATGGCCTTGAGGGCAAATGAAGCCGTGCGGCTTACGCCTGTCTCGAGCCGGTTATTTTCTGAATAAAAGCAAGGCTTGGCCATTTCATTTCATTTTCACTCTAGACTTGTCCCAATTGTTCCTGCAGCATATTTTGGACCTAAAAGCACCATCTTTGAACACTTTGCGATGGAGAAGCCCGTCGATTGCAAAGGGGGAAGCGAGACCATTTTCTATCCGGTCTTCAATCTTGGGCGAGATATAACTTCCAAAATCACAAGGGATCGCTTGATTCTTCCTTCAAGATCAAATCTTTATGGCATTTGAGGGATCTCCCGCCCGATTGGGACTCGTTGAGAGCCGCAAAGAAAGTTCTCGGGACGTCCGGAGACATGTTTATCGCTTCTTCTTACAACGAAATTGTCCCAACGCACGAAGACTTCGTAGCCTTGATTGGGGGTCCCGAGATCGAGGCTATATCTATTCCGCTGATCGGAGACGTGCCGGTGACGGTAAAGCTTGCATCTTTTCTGCATTCCTTTGGGAGAGGGCCGAGAGGATGATGGTAGCCCTGGATAGGATTGACCTTTCGATATCCCGGGCAGGTTTGGGGTCTCCAGATATGGCTGCGACCACGGTGGCTATGGATGCTTTCATTCTCTCGCGTATTCTCTCGTTTTGTTCACCGCCGAGTCCGTGGGGATCTGTCATATAGTGGCCTCTTGGACATGGTCGAGATCTGTGGCTGGGAAGGATATTGTCCCGCCGGTTTTGGGAGAGACATTTCATGGGATCGACAGGATGGCCTCTGGGAGACCGTTTCATGAGGTCCGGGAGTCCGGCTATGTTGACTTTGTGGCCGCAGGGGAGAGGCTCGGGCTTTGCCTCGGGGCTTTGCCGACCTGCCCTTGGGTGATTTCTCGGAGAGGTGCGCCTAGGCAAGCAGAGAACAGTGGTAGCCGGGAGCCGATGATGGCTAGGCTATCCACTTCGGACATCCGTTGGTGGATACCACATTGGAGGTTGCGTACTGTGAGGATATTTCAGGAGTCTTATGTTGTGAGGGTTCCAGGATTCCGCCGGTCATCCTTCTACATACCCCGCTTGGTATCCAGCAGCTTGGGGCTTTACAGAGCCTTTGAGTGATTGGGAGGACATCCGGACCATGGAGGTGGTGTCATTGGACATGAGAGATCCAAATGCACCGCCTTCTCTTTCTTCTCGAGGGCTTGACATATACTCGCTTTCCCACCTGTGGCTATCTTCAGAGCAGAAGAGCACCATCTTGACCACCGTCTACTTGGACCGGTACGAGAGGGAGATGGGAGCGACTCAAAGTTATCTTGGAGGATAGACGTCGAGCTTTATTGGGAGCCGACTCGTGACTCGAGTAGGACTCGAGGGAGACCGAGGCTAAGGCGAGTTGCCATAACCAATCGTGTGACTTGGTCCGAGATATGGAGGCTCGGTACAAGAGGTTGTCCGAGGTCGCTCCTTCTGACCGAGTCTCGTAGGGAGGAGGTGCGGACTCGTGCTCGGATAGAGAGAGCACTCATTGACACGGGGTTGGGTAGAGGCTCCAAAGTGAGGATACCAGAGGTCGGGATGAGGGATACCGACATTATTGAGAAGAAAAGGAAGAAGACTCGACGAGGCCGAGGAAAAGGGAAGAAGACTCGAAGAAGACTCGCCGAATGACGACCGACAAGTCTTTTCTCAAGATCCTCTTATTGCCATTTGCAAACACATTAGTTTATTTAGGCATTTTATTGTATTTTAGATCTTTTTAGCAAAGTTAGCGTAGTTAAGAGGTAGACCGTGCTTGAACTCATCAAGAAGTTTTTAACTTGTAATGAACAAGGCATATTATCTTAAAATTAATCAAGACACATTTCATGGAAATTCAAATGTCTTTATTGATTGGGACCCGTTTTATGAAAACCGAAATACCCTTTATTATTTAGGACGCACTTCATGGAAGCTTGATTGTCCTTTTTATTGTTTAGACCGAACCATATATGGCCGCCTACGTTCCCCTTTTACAAGAAAGGCTAAGGGGCTCAGGTCTACGTAGTTCATTCTCGGTGAACCAATTTTTTTATGTGCACTCGTTTTTGCCTAGACCGCCCTTTTTGGGGTTTTCACTTAGCCGGGCATTACTCTTTTGCACTAAGATTTTTTTCTTTTTTTTTTTTTTATATATGTGCAACCCCGTTCTTTGCCTAGACCGCCCTTTTTGGGGTTTTCAAATTTAGCCGGGTATTACTCTTTTGCACTTTTCTTTTTTTTTTCTTTTTTTTTTTTTTTTTTTTTTTTTTTTTTTTATCGTACATAGTATCTTCTGAGTTTATCACCGTTGACTGGGTGGACAAAGGGATTGCCATCCAAGTCTCGCAAGCTTCATTGCTCCTCCCGACGCATCTTCTCGCACCACATAAGGGCCGATCCAGACGGGTTCCCATTTTCCTGTGGGGTTGTCTCCGGTAGGGGGCTTTACTTTCAAGACTAAGTCGCCCTCTTTGATGTCTCCGGCCTTGACCTTTTTATCAAACGCCCGGCCATTCGCCTCGGTAGGCTCGAGTGTGTTCCATGGCTTTTAGCCTTCTCTCGTCAAGGTGGCTAACTCATCATGCCGGCCGCGCAACCATTCCACTTCATTGACACTGTTTTCCAGGAGGACCCTTAATGACGGGATTTCCAACTCCACCGGTAACACCGCTTCCATCCCGTAAGTTAGGGCAAAAGGAGTTTCTCCTGTGGCCGTTCTCGACAGACGTTCAGAGCCCCAGAGTGCTAGGTGCAGCCTTTTCGGGCCAATCACGACTCACGGGTGGCCATCTTCCTGATGATCCGCTCGAGTGTCTTATTAGCAGCCTTCCACGGCTCCATTGGTCTCGAGGTCTCGTACGGGACGACTTGTGGCGAGTAACTCCGACTTTCGACAAGCAGCTTCTATCGCAGCCTTCCTTCGAAGTGTGACCCATTATCGAAATGATCTCGTTGGGCACCCCATATCTCGCACATTATGTTTTCTTTGATGAACCGGGCCACTTTTCTTCGAAGTGAGGACCTTGTAGGACTTGGCTTCTACCCACTTTGTGAAGTAGTCGATGGCTACCAACACGAACTCGTGCCCATTGCTTCCTGCCGGGGATATTTTCCCTATCACGTCAATGCCCCAAGTTGCAAACGGCCAAGGAGTCGTCATGCAAGACAGTGTCATGAGGTGGGAGATGGTTGAGGTTGGCAAACCGCCGGCACTTTGTCGCAGTTCGGACGTGCCGAACGCAATCTGTCTCCATGGAGATCCAAAGAGTAACCCATTCTCGAGGATCACTTGCATCGTGGCTCGGCATTCATGCGAGGACCGCAGGGACCATTGTGACTTCGGTCATCAACTCTCTGGCTCTTTCTTGAGTGACACATAAGAGGAGTGGTCCTTGATACCGCTTCTTATACAAAGCTGCCTCCTAGAATGACATAATGGGAAGCCAACCTTTTCGTGGCTCGCAAGCTTTTGGCTCGACACCTTCTTTTGGTCTACCTTCTTCGTCTCGAAAGCCGACTCTCCGTCTTTGAGGAATTGGTAACTGATTGTACCAAGGTTCCTTTATGGGCTCGGGTCCTGTGTCCACTTCACAAATGTAAGGCCGGGGCTTCTCTTCTACCCACTCAAGGGCTTTATGGCTTTTCCTTCGGGGATCTCTACCAATGAGGCTAGAGTAGCTAGGGCATCTCGCGACCGTTTCTTTTCCTCGGCAAGTAGTGGAAAGTCACTTCTCGAACCGTCCAAATAACTCCTCCATATGGGCATGATACCGTTGTAGATTAGGGTCCACGCCTTCCACTTGTTGGAGACTTGGTTGATGATCGTGGCCGAGTCTCCGTAAACTTCGAGCTCCTTGACATTTCTTTCTAAGGCAGCCTCCAAACCAAAGCAATGCAGCTTCATACTCGGCGACATTGTTCGTGGCAGAAAGTTCAACTTGAGGGCTATGGGGTATGCTCATCTTTCGGATCGACCAATAGCATTCCTACACCATTTCCTCTTTTGTTAGCGGCTCCGTCAAAGAACAATTGCCATCTATTTTCGTGCTCAACCGCAAAGATCCCTTCATCTCGGAAATTGGGGTTCGTGCCCTCTCGTCTTCATTATCGGGGAAATTCGCCAGTGATCTCGACAATGCTTGACCCTTGATGGCCTTTCTCGGTCACATAATTGATGTCGTATTCTCGCCAAGAAGAAGGACCACTTCGCTAAACGCATTGAGAGGGAAGGCTTGTCAAAGATGTACTTGATGGGGTCCATTTTCGAGACCAAATTCACAGGCGGGCTTGCATATAATGCTTCAACTTGCCGACTACCTGCACTACCCCCGCACAAGTCTTTTCACATGCCGAGTAATTGAGCTCGCTTCCCCTTGTAGCTTCCTGGCCGACAAAGTAAATGGCATTTTCTACCCGAGAGTCTTTCTTCTCCCGAGCAAGCATAGCCCCAACCGCCGTGTTCTGCGACAAAGAGATAGAGCAAGAGGCTTCGTCTATGTGGGGGCATAGTACCGGGGATGTACTAAGTATGCCTTGATCCGGTCAAAGGCATCTTGGCATTCTTCGGTCCATTCTCGTGTCCACATTCTTCTTCATGAGCTTGAAGATGGGCTCGCACATAGTGGTCAACCGATTGACGAAACGGCCGATGTACCGCAATTTACCCATGAAGCTCTTGACTTCGTCCTGGGTTTGAGGTGGCCTCATATCCATGATGGCTTTGATCTTTCGGGGTCAACTTCTATACCTCGCTCCGTGACCATGTACCCAAGCACTTTTCCCCTTGTCACTCCGAAGGTGCATTTGTGTGGTTTAGTCTCATGGAATGTTGTCTCAACCTCTCAAAGAATTTTCGTAGGTCAACAAAGTGCTGCCCACCTTCTCCTTTGGAGTGGATTATCATGTCATCTACGTAGACCTCAATCTCCTTGTGGATCATGTCATGAAAAAGCGCGGCCGCCGCCCTTTGGTAAGTAGCCCCGCATTCTTGAGCCCGAATGGCATTACCGTATAACAAGAGGTTCCCCACGGTGTGGTGAAGGCCGTCTTTTCTTGGTCTTCCTCGGCCATCTTGATCTGGTTGTAGCCTCGCAAAACCATCAACGAAGGATTTGACTTCGTAGTTGGCAAAGTGGAGTCCACCAGGATGTCTATGTTTGGCGTAGGGTAGTCGTCTTTGGGCCGGCCTTGTTCAGATCTCGGAAATCCACACAGCAGCCGCACCTTCCCATTGGCCTTGGTTACGGTCACGATGTTGGACAACCATGTCGGGTATTCAATAACTCGATGAACCCTACCCGCAGAGTTTCTCAATTTCTTCTTTGACCCGTAGAGACCATTCCGGCTTGATCTTTCTCGCTCGCTTTACCGGCTTAGCATCCGGTGCTAGAGGGATTCTCGTGCTCTACTATCGAACCGTCTAGCCCCAAGCATATCCTTGTATGACCATGCAAACACGTCGACGTATTCTCCGAGCAGCTCGATCAATCTGTCCCTTTCAACCCCGGAAGAAGCTTCCAATCTCGTGTCTCTTTAGGTTCCTCAATAGTACCCAAGTTCACACTTATCAAAACCTCCTCGGCAGCTTGGGCCCGGTTTTCCTCTTTTTCGAAACCTCGCTTAAAGATTTCTTTAATGTATTGTTCGCTTAGTGTGTTTCGCATCTTGTTCAAATGATTCATTATTAACTGTTGTTAAGTTTTTGAGTTAATTTATCATTTGTTAAGTTGGCAATAAGAGGATAATCGTAAAGATTTGTCATTTCATTCAAGATAAGGGGAAAGATGACATCGATTACATTTTCATAATCCTCAGCGTGAGGCCTTCGGATGACTCTCGAGGACTCGGAATTCGAAGATTCCCGACTCAACCGAAAAGACAACAGTGGTGTTTGACACGACCGGGTTGAGGAGGACGGGGTACCAATCCAAGCTCCGTGATCATTTGCCGTCGATCGCTATCGGCCCCGAGAATGTCTCCCAATTCTTCAATGGCATTTCGTCTTAGTTACCAAAGTGCGAGGATCAAAATGACTTTCACCATCGTCTCCAATAACGGCAACTATCTCATCATCTCGAATCAAGTCGATCAAGTCTCGGGATTTGTGCTTCTTCGTCAAACAACTCTTGCAAACCCCATCGATCGCCTTCACCGCCGGCGCCGTCTATCTCGGCGATCTTTGGAAGAGCTAACTCAAAGGCGGAGAAGTCCATTGTCCCGAATGCCGACTCTTTGACACCGGCCGGATTTCCTTTGAAGACGTACTCATTCTCGAATCCGTAGTGGTGGCCCTGTGTGATATCTCGGCAAATCAAGGAACATTCTTCGAACGGGATTGGCCGGCTTTCCCCTAACTTTCTCAAGGTTCTCTAGAAGGGTTTTCGCAAGGAGATCTCGGCGATCACTTTCATCATATTGTGTCCCTCCTTTTATAAAGTAATGGGTCGAGACAGATCGTAAGGATGGAGCCGGACCCCTTCACCTTTCGTGCCTTTAGCTTTTCTAGCATCCCGAGAGTTCGGTTTGTACCCCAAGCCATATCTCGGTAGTCTCGCTTCCTTCACATCAATGATGGTGTTACGACCTTGAAGTCTTCTACCCAATCCAAGTCCCTAAGATAACTCATTTTTCGCATCATTCTCATGGCAGGAGGGATTTTATCTAAGTAGTGGTGAGGTCGGCAACACACTTGTGCCTTGGAAGAAGCTACGGAGAATCCGGTCAATGCTAACCCTTCATCATCGTGTTTGATCTCCAATATCGGGATATCCTCAAAGGCCGGTTCCTTCTACCGTGACACTGTCCCCATAAATGGTGGTGATAGTTCCATCACTCGACCGAAATTTGACGCACCGATGCAAAGTAGAGGCTACCCCGTTTATCCGGTGGATCCAAGGCCGTCCCAAAGAAGGCAAGAAATGAAATCGGAATGTCAATAACTTGAAAATCAACGTCCATGACCCTTTTTCCGAACCACATCTTCGAGAGTGGCAATCCCCAAAACCGATCGTGCAAAGTGGAGTCATAGGCCTTAATAGTCTCGACTAGAAGGCTTTAAGTCCGTTGGCTTTAGATCCAATAAATCCATCATCTTAGCCGGCAAGACATTCATTGCACATCCTCCGTCGACCAATACTCGTGGCAATCGACGCTCTTCTAACCGGACCGTGATGTAAAGAGGTTCGTTGTGACTAGCCCCATATTTTGGCAGTGTCCAATTCAGTGAAGGTAATGATGTTTCCGTAGTGGATATTTCCAATCATTTGGACGACCTCATCTCGGGGTGACATCTATGGGCACCATGGTCTTGGCCAAACTTTCTTCTTAGCTTCAACTTATGAGGGTACGAGGAGGTCAACAGAGACCATAAGGAGATATTGGCTTGGGTACACTTCAACCGAGTTAACATCGGATCCTCCTTATCGTAGTCGGTTTTTCTCGCTTCCGCTTATAAGGCCTCTTATCTGTCTTTGGCTCCGAGACGGCATTCCTTTTGTCACCCTTAGTCATGCTCAATACTCATCTCGTCCGCAGACCGAGTCATCACATAGACATTGGATTTTCCTTGGTCATTATTCCTACCGGAGGATTCTCACAATTCTTTCAAAGTCGTAGGCGGATTCTTACCGGCGTATGGCCAATTTCGCTGATTGATCTCGATTGACGGTGCCGCCGGAAGTATAGGCGGCTTCCCGAATCCGGTCCTGTGTTACCGGCTTTTTGACCTTTTCTCGAGTTTGACCGGCTGATTTCAACTTCACATTCTCCGTTTAAAGCTTTCACGCCTCATTCAAACTTTTCAAAGTCAGCATGCAACAAGAATTATCACTTCCGAGTTTGAGCTTGGCAAATGGCTTTCTCATCCGAACCTAGCAACTTCTTTAACAGAGTAGGATCACATTCCTCATCACCGTCAAGCATGTCTTTTCTTTCCCCGGGGTCAACCTTCGACGGCATCTTTGACGTTAGCCAAACATTTTCTCGAAGTGGGAAATTCCATCATCAATAAGGATTTCAAGGGGTCAAACCTCATGGCGGGTTCCTTTTCCTCGTAGATATTTTCCGGGCTTTTTGGCTTCCGGGCTAACCACTCCTCTATTGTCCCTTCCGGCACTTCGACCGTGTCTTCATCGTTGTCACTACGTAGCTCTCGTGGGGAACTTTCGCCTTGGCTCTTATGACCAATGAGGGCAAAAGCAGTGTCGGGATACTTGACGCCATATGTAGGGGTATCTCGACTCTTCCTCGGGCTTAGGGATTACCAGAAGACATCATTATCATCGTAGGACATAAAGGGGACCGGGGTCGCTCTAAACTCGTGGACTCTTTCCAAGGCATCCATACATTCTTCTTCGCACCAAGTTTCGTGGAGTGACTACTAACACCGTGATAGAGTCTACCCTTCCCGATGAGAGTTTGGCTTCGCGACGCTTACATGTTCTAGATCGGTGGGAGGAGCCCACTTCTCTCTTTGGCTAAAGCTTCGATCAAGTCTCTCCATTCACCTACCAAGTCCTTGTACGGAGTATTGAACTCTAGGATATAGGACTCATACACTACCTCATCCTTCTCCGAGCCTTTGCATAGGCCGCAGACACACTTTGAAGTGATTTCATCCCCTATTCCGTGTCTCGCGGCTTTCGCTCTCATCTTGCCCTTCGGGTTTCACTTCCGTTGGCTCCAAGTCCATTCCTTCTACCGAACCGTCATCATCACCGTAAATCCACCCATTCCTATTCTCGTTCCCGACCGACTCTTCGCCGTAGCCGTCTCGAGAGGTAGGCAAATTCACAGTGCGTTGACAAAATTGGAAAGGTCAAACTGCACCGGGATTCCAAGGTAGGGAAATTTGGCTCAGCCGAAAGGAGGAAAAGGGTCCCATGGGGATTCAGAGGAAGCGAGGGTGTCGGGACCCTAATGTACTTGGGGTATTGGGGAAGACCGAGCAGGACAGCTTTTGGCAATGGGTTGTATGAGGATGGAGGAGGGCATTGGTTATAGGCTAGCTCTTCTTCCTTAGCCATCCGGTTACCCAAACCAAAGATCGTTCTCTCGTCAAATCGGTCATTCGACTCTCGAAACCGAGGATTCTCGCGAACTGTCCGAGGATTCTCGCGCTAACAAGTCGCCGACCTTGTTCTCACCCACTTCTTTCTCGCCGGGAAAGGGATAGGAAAGGTTTAGACTCGGGTAGGTGTTTAGTCAAGGCTCAGTGCAATATGCAAATTAGAATCTTCAAGTTTACTTAAAACAAGTTGTCTTTTATTAATATCTATTTGGTTGGAAAAGGGGTTCCGCCCTTCTTTTTCACAACTAATCTAGATCCCGGATCGCCGGGTTCCGTCACTACGTCTATAAGCCCCTCGTATTCCACCCGTATTTCGACCTCCCAGGTGGACAGCCGGCGAGGGTCCTATAGGGCATGCGGATCCCACCGACCGAGAGTAAAGAATGCTCCTATCGGGTCTAGCGGGTCATAGGACCTCTCAACGCACGAGCGATGCGGATTATAGTCAAGGCAATACCGGGCAAGTCTCGTCTCTCGCCTTGACGGATCTTTTTTGACAGAGTTTCGCTTGAGCGAATGACGGTTTTTGACTTTCGGTAATGTCCGAGAATATAATAGGCATGGGTCGGGAGGCAAAAGCCGGATGACACAAAGGTCACATTGAACTTCGTTGCATACGCACAAGGCGTGGAGTCGAATCGAAGTCAATGCCGGCCAAGATCTTGCCAATTTTTCCTTGTCGGAATTTTGGCGTAGCTTCGCTTGAGCGAAAGATCTTTTGATTTTTGGCAAAGACTCTGGTCTTGACTCTTACGCATTCCGTGTGGGTCAAGGTCAATAGTCAATGTCGGAGTCAAGATCCCACCGATTTTTCCTTGTCGGAATTTCGGCGTAATTTCGCTTGAGCGAAAATCTTGGCTTCCGTTATGAGCTAAGGCTTGACCTTTACGTGGGTATGCAATCGGGCTATATGACACGGACTAGACCAAAAACCAACCAAAAGTCACGGTTTTTTGAAACGTGTGACACGGATCGTGCATCGGGTCGACACCGGCCGCCATGGGGAGGTTGGGATGATTCCGTGCGCGCCCGGGAGCATCGTAAGGCCGTCCGTGATCGCACTGGAACCACCCTGCTCAAGGACGTGCGTGCAAAAGTGTACAGGATATATCAAAGTGCGCGTAGTGTGCGGTCTCCTAAAATGTTCCTTTTTGAGTTAAAACAGAGATTTTCATAAATGTGTTTTAAAGGAATGATTTTCGGGACGGGGAAAATGCAACACGTAAGCACGTAAATTTTCTCGGGAGCCCCGGCCGCCTGTGGAGCCGAGTAGCCCCAAGCCGCTAGGACTTGCCAGATTAACCCCGATTTTTCCCCGGTGGAATTGCCACCGAGGTCGTATGGTCGTAATCCTATGAGGATTAGCCGTACGATCGCATGGATCAATTTTCCAGGTTCCACTCCTTTGCGATATATTTTATGCTCAAAGTAAGAACGAAGATCCAAGATGCAAATGATGCAATGCAAGGTAAAGAAAGCAAGCACGATTAATGAAATCGGCGACGGGAGTCTAACCCGCTCAAAGGGAAAAGCTTTCTTATTTTTTTTTTTTTCAAAATTTTTCGAAAAGGGATACTGGTACGTGGGATTGTTAAACCACTGGTTATCCCAAGCCCCGGGTTAGGGAGCGATACAGGAAGGTTAAGTGGGGTCCACCTATATACCAAATATCGATTTTTGTTTTGAAAATAAAGCTTTTCTCCTTTGGGTGTCCCCAGCGGAGTCGCCAAACTGTGAATGTGTGCCCCAAATTTTTGTTTGTTGGAATTCACGCGAGTTTGAAGACATCCGAGTTATTTGAAAAACGGAGTCGCCACGCCATTTTGATTACCTCAAAACTTTGAAAAAAAGGTTTTATGGGTTCGGAGGTTAAGTTACCCTCGGGAAGAACGCTTTCATGCGTTCACCCAAAGTGCCTTGCCGGAGCAAGTCTCCCAAGATTTCATTAATCGTGATTGCTTGCGTGCTTTCTTTGTGTGCATGTGTTTGAGAGTAAGGGGGAATGTCCTAAGTTGTCTTCCGGACGTACAAACCATTTGTTGGTTGTCGCCGGGATTCCTTGGAATTTATGTATTTGGGATTATGATCCCGTCCTCATCTTATGACTTGTGATCATCGTGATTTTAACCTCGGGACCCTCGGGACTTGCGTGATCGAGAGAATGACTCTCTTTTGGTCAAAGATGAGGTTCTTTAGGAAGGAATGTCCTTAGCCCATCAATCCTACGCTTTAAGACGGTCGAGCTCGTATAGAGGCTTCATACTCATTCTTAAGCGATAATCGGAGATATAGGGTTCAAGGTTATCCTTTTCCTAAAGAAATCATGAACCTTTAATGGAAGGAACGATGCAAAGATGAGAACTTTTACACCGGTCCGTTCCAAGGTTGGGGGAAAGGGGAAATGCATGATGAAAAAATGACTCTTTAATGAAAAGATGACATTTTGGTTTTAGCAAATGATGCTTTTTGATTGAAAGAAATGATCTTTATTGCAAATGATGCGTAAAGATAGGATTTTTATGCAAATGATGCATTAGAAAAGGTTTTTGAATGCAAAGGATGCATTTTTATTGAAAAAGACTTGATCTTTATATGCAAATGATGCATAAAGATAACATTTTTATTGGAAAATAGGGGTTTTAGGTGCAAAGGATGCACCTTTATGAAAAAGACTACATTTTTATGACAAATGAGGTCTTAATGCATGCAAAAGGGGAAGGGGGTGATAAAGAAATGATCTTTATGAATAAATGCCAAGTCCCAAGCAAGATATATGAATGCAATGAGCAAGTATATCAATTAAAATGCAAGGTTAGGGCGTGCGAGGTTACCAATCGTTTCCTTCGCTTCTTCGGACGGAGCTAGGAGGAGAGGTTCGTCTTGGGTCTTCAAGGAGGAGGGAGATGGCTTCTTGAGCTTCTTCTTCGCCTTCTTGAGCCTTCAAGGGTGTTCTTCACGTCTTGATTATATTGCTATGGAGTGAGTGTGTTTTTGTTGTTGTTAATTGTTGTTTTGAAATGGGTAGAGGAGGGCTCTATTTATAGGCAGTCTGGATAAGGCTAATGAGGCCGCAGGCGGCCGCTGCCCTTTGCAAATGAGGCCGTGCGGTCTTATCCATTATGACTCAGCATTCTAGAACCATGCAAGGTGGCATTATTCTAGAACCTTCCCTCCTAATTAAAAAAACGTGTTTCTTAATTAGGAAGGATTCCCTTCAGCCTTTATTTAATTAAAAACAGTTCCGGAATGTTTCCGGAACGCTGGGAAGGTCTGGGGAATTACCGGAAAACTTACCGAAATTGCCGGGAAATTTAGCCGGAAGGCATGAGCCAGATTTGGGTACTTACACCTATGCCCAGGCTCCTACTTATACTCCCTAGGGCAATTTAGGCCAAGGGCAGGTTTACACTTATGCCCCAGACCCTATCATCCCTTCCACCAGTGTGCCACCAATGGTAAATCCTTTCTCCAGCTCTATCACTGGCCTGAACACTCCGGCTCTACTATTGGACCCTCATCTGACTTGGTTAATAGAATAGCAGAAGGAAATGAAATCGGAGATCACCGAATTGACAGGGAAGAAGGCTGCCCTCCAGCCCACAGATCTCGATTCTATTGTGCCTCTACCTCACAAGTTCGTGATGCCTAATCTAGAACTATTTGATGGAACTGCCTGCCCCAAGACCCACCTTGACACCTACACCCTAGCCATAAAATCCAAAGGGTGCACGAATCAACAGGTGGCTAACTACTTCAGTATTTCCTTAAAGCTGGGATCACTAAAGTGGTTCTTCCGGTTGAAGCCCGAGTCTAGGGCTACTTGGGAACAGATCACCAATGCTTTCACCGAAAAGTACAAAGCCAACCTGGAATGGGAAACAAATTGGGTAGACTTGCAGACAACTATGCAATGCCCTGACAAGAATATTGACAACTTTTACAAGCGTTGGAACCTTAAGCTGAGCAAAATGGTAATTCCTCCTTATGATGAGGAACAGTTGGACATTTTTCAGTCATGTTTGAAACATCACTTAAGAACGTCCCTCAATAACTTTCCCTTTCAGATCTGCGTGCCATGGTCAATTATGGGGCTAAATTTGAGAGGGCTTACAACCAACAGCAAGCCGCTGCCCCTACTTATCGATACCGAGCCGCTACCTCTAATCCCGCTCCTGCCCAGCCCAAGGGCAAAGAAGCAATTAACTTTGAGGGTCAGGATTGCAACAATACCACTCCTTTCATGCTGAGGAAATTCGAGGTGCCCAAACCTCAAAATATAAAGTTTAGAAACTTTGGGATGCCCTTGAGTGAAGTTTTCAGGGGATTGGTTAAAGAGGGCTTGATTCGGCCTTTGGACAATTATCATCCCAAAGACCCCAACATCCCTTTGGACACCACTAAGCACTGTGCTTTCCACCAGTACCACGGGCACCTTACTGATGATTGTATAACCTTGAAGAGGGCCATACGGGGATTAGTTGAGAAGGGTAAGCTGGAAGTATCCGAAGAACCCAATATAGTCAACAATCCATTCCCTAGAAACAACAATAGGGTAAACATGATTGAAGTTTGGGAACCCTCTCAAGCTAGGGAAAATTCGGATGCTATTCAAGAGACATGCTTAGAAGAGCCAGCCAGGAAAGTAAATGGGGACTCCCGAGTGCCCACGCTTAACTTTGTCAATGATCATGAATTTGGGTCTCCCCCCAGCTTCGAGAACGATGAACAAACTAATCCTCCCTGGTCCCATGTTACCAGTTTCTTGCATGAATATGAAGCTTGTTACTTCTCGGAGGAAGGGATAGCTGACAATGAAGAACTGGGGTTATTCAGATCAAACTATGAGAAAACCATTTACATAAGGTGGCTAGAGCACTCATTTAAGATTGAGCAAGAGAGCTTTAGGCGAACATGTGTATTGGGGAATATTAGTAAAGAGGCTGAGGCACACCTAGAACTAATACACTTCTGTAAAATGGTTATGGAAGAAGCCGAATACTGTCATGATAGCAGCGAAGGTGAAGGATCAGATGAGGATAATTACCTCTATATCCTGCCAGAAGTCAAGTATGTACCGCCACCTCCCACTCTTCCCCCAAAGTTCCTAGGAGGAGAGATTGAGCCGCAATCGCCGTTTGCAACATTGGGTGCCTACGACAATTTCTGTGGTTGCACATACCAATCTTCCCCCGATAGCAATGATCAGCGTTCTATTTTAGCCGGATTTCATGTACCATGGGACAATGACTCCAATGATAGCGACGAAAGAGATGAATCAACTGAGGCCCGGGACCCAGAATCAATTTGGAACGACCAAGCCGAAAATGACAGCGTGAATGCCATAAGCAATGGGTGGTTGTCAGCTAGTGACGATGAAAGTTCGACAGAAAATACGAATGATGAATCAATGGAAACCGATCACGAAAAGTCCGACGACAATGAGACCGAAGATATGAAACCATGGATTTTTACGGGGCTGAATATATAGATGTCATGGAGTTTAACACTGCTTGCCATAATTTGGGGAAAGGATTCTCAAGCATCCGATCTAAACAGATAGTTAAAAATCTGGTAGAGAAAGGAAGATTGGCCCCTATCCTCCCCAATGAAAAAGTAACCATTGTCAGGTCAAGTTCGCCTAGGGGAAAGGTAACAATCCTCGTCAGGATCACCAAGGAAGAAGTCACTTTTCCTAAATGTATTGCAATACTGAGAGAGGTCATGGACACCGGCATGATACCAGATGCTCCCCCCGTGCAGAACGCCTTAATAATCTCTAGTGCCGAGTATTATAAAAGGCAACTGGGACTGCTGTATAAAGCCGAAGAAGAAGGGGAGAGGCCACCAAGCCCTAAAGGTAATAGTTCCTGCTCCATGCTAACTTTGGGCAAGCTCAAACAAGTTGTGGACGATGTGAACCACTATTACGAGGATGAGGATGAATTGGAAAAAGCCATAGCCCTGTGGGCCATTCAAGGAATGACAGAACCTTCCTTGGTTCAGAAACTCGTAACTTGGGAAACGATCCAGAAGGTTGCTCAGTCGGAGACCAATAGCACTCGCAATCCCCAAGCTCAGCCCCTCACCATTGCCAAGCTCCGGGAAACTTGTAACAAGATCAGTCAGAGCCAGTGGCCAGTTGCCAAGCAAGCCCCTCCGTTGACCCTAGCAGCATTGAAAGAACCCTGTAAAGAAGGAACAAATAAACCAAAGAAAGAAGTGAATATGTTGACCAGATCTGGGCAAGGCCACCAGGTTAATCCCAAGTCAGAAAAGAAGTCAGCAGATCAGGCACCCAGGGTGAACCGTAATCCTTATGCCAAGACAGCTAAATCTCCCGACCCCGAAAAGGAAGATCCCAGACCGACTCAAGCGCACTCAAGCCAACATCTCTCTTTGGTCCTTACTCACCTCATCTTATCCCCACAAGTTGAAACTGGAGGAAAGTCTGGACCGCACACTGGTTCCTATTGATGCCACTCCTGATGACGTGGTATAACTGATTGGGAACATCCATTACGGAAACATAGTCACCTTCACAGACCTCGATCTCCCCCAGTTTGGAGCCGATCATAATGAACCCCTCTTTATCACTGTCCTACTAGATGAACGACGCCTCCCTCGAGTTCTGGTCGATAACGGATCAGGAATGAACATCCTCCCAGCAAAGATCATGAGACTGCTTGGCATCAAGCCCACAGACCCGAAGCCTTCCTCCCTTACTTTCAAGGCCTATGACTCAACATCTCATACAGTGCTTGGGGCTGCTACTTTGAACCTATGGTTTGGCAAGAAAATTATACCTGTAGAATTCCAGGTCATTGACATCCCAATCACCTTTAATGCTCTTTTGGGGTTACCTTGGCTGCACCAAGTTAATGGAGTCGCTTCAAGACTTCATCAGTGTGTAAACTTTGTTTCAGATGGGGCCCTAAAAACCATTTATGGAGATCTAGTTAATCTTGAGGGCACTGATACGGGTGGAATACCCATTCTGGAGATCAAGCATGATGAAGATGGCTTCATGCTAACTAGTTTCATGGTCGATTCTCCAAAAGCCCAAGTTTGTAATGTGGATCTAACTGTTACCCGGGAAAAGATTCCTCCAGCCATGAGGATGATGAGAAAGATTAACTACCTGCCTTGTCTGGGTCTTGGGAAGCGCCTACAAGGGACACACAAGGTCATTGAGGTAAAGGAACATAATACTCGCCACGCCTTAGGGTATGAGCCAACCTCAGAAGAAATTGCGAAAGAAAAGGAAGTTGCTCGAAAGAGGAGGGATGCTACTGCGAAAAAGATCCCTTATGATGGTCCTAACCCTCTCCCTTTCAGTCTCGACATGACTGACTACTTCGTAAAGGGAATCCATCAGGTGGACAATGTCGAAGTTAAAAACCCCACTCCCATGGAAGGCTGGTTGAAATTACAAGAGAAACTTAGCAAGTTCAGGGGAACCAAATCCAACCCCGTCTGAAGGATGTTTCTTGATTTACCCAATATACCTGGGGCTACTACCACCATGAAAAGTGATTATACTTTCAAAGGAGTGCCAGAGCTAGTAAAATATTTTGAGAAACTCAATGAGGTCATCCCGACTGTCGAAGAAGCCACGAGGGCTGAGTTTGAAGTGGTTGTACCAAAGACCAAGACTGCAGAATTCTCTCCAGATGTGTGGGATGGTCCTGTCATGCAGCAGATGTTTGGAAGAAGTGCAAATTCCAGATTTGATCGACTTGGGTTCAGGAGAAGAAATGATTGCAATGATTGAAGCGGGAGGACAAAAGTTGTTAGATCCTCGGGCCATGGTTATGAAGTCTACAATGCCTCTGAAGAATTGGGAGACTCTCCGGACCGTCCGCGAGCAAAGAAGAAATGATTACGAAGCTTGAATTGGTCCCTCGTCCCCTTGTGTCCACTTATCTTAAGTCCTCTGAGTCTCTTATCGTTGAATTCGAGTCCCTAGAGTCGTCTGATGGGCTTACGCCAGAAGACTATGAAATTGTAGCCAACGTTGTATTTCCTTTTGCTGTGAATGAAATGATCGAACTTTCTGAGTATCCTCTAATTGCCACTTTAACTAATTATAATTAACTAATAACTTAAAGACGGTTAATAATTATTCACTAGATAAAGATGCAGACACACTAAACGAACAATATATTAAAAAATTCTTTAAGCTGGTTGTCGAGAAAGAGGAAAACCGAGCCCAAGCTGTCGAGGAGGTTTTGACTCGTGTGAATATGGGGACTGCAGAGGAGCCTAAAGAGACGCAGATTGGCAGTTTCTTCAATGGTGTCGAATAAGGAACCCTGATCGAACTACTCAGAGAATTTGTGGACGTGTTTGCATGGTCTTACAGGGATATGCTCGGCCTCGATCCCTCCATAGTGGAACACCGGATACCGTTAGACCCAGAAGTCAAGCTAGTAAAGAAAAAGCTGAGAAAGATCAAGGCCGAATGGTCTTTACAAGTAAAGGAAGAAATCGAGAAAATGCTCAAAGCAGGATTTATCCGGGTCATCGAATATCCAACTTGGCTTTCCAACATTGTAACGGTCACCAAGGCTAACGGAAAAGTCCTATGCTGCATGGATTTTAGAGATCTCAACAAAGCCAGCCCAAAGGACGACTTCCCCCTGCCCAATATCGACATGCTGGTAGACACCACAGCTAACTACGAGGTCAAGTCCTTTGTCGACGGTTTCGCCGGCTACAACCAGATTAAAATGGCCGAAGAAGACCAAGCCAAGACAAATTTCACTACTCCGTGGAGGACATACTGCTATACAGTCATGTCTTTTGGTCTGAAGAACGCTAGGGCTACTTATCAGAGGGCAGTCACAGCCCTATTCCATGACATGATTCTTAAAGAAATTGAGGTGACATGATAGTTCACTCCAAAGGATCTGATGGCCAGCACTTCAGTGATTTGAGAAAGTTCTTTAATCGTCTCAGAGAACATTCCATGAGGCTGAACCCAGCTAAATGTTCCTTCAGCATGAAGCGAGGCAACGTATTGGGATACATGGTAACTGAATGTGGAATTGAAGCAAACCCTCAGAAGATCAAAGCCATAGTTGAGATGAAGTCGCTTTATGAACCAACTGACCTCCATCTACGAGCCTATCTTTAAGCTGATGATGAAGAACGTAAACACCGAATGGACCCTAGAGTGCCAGTTTGCTTTTGAAAAGATCAAGGAATACCTCGTGAATCCCCCGATCCTTTGCCCACCACATCGGCAAAAGCCACTATTGTTATACCTAACTGTCACATATATAACAATTGGGGCTATGCTGGCACATGAAAAGAAAGATTCCAAAGTTGAAAATGCCTCCTACTTTGTGAGCAGAAAACTACAAGGCAGTGAACTCAATTACTCAGCTTGTGAGAAAACCTATGCAGGTCTAGTTTGGGTAGTGGGAAATTTAATGCATTATATGCAGTCTCACTTGGTGCATTTGGTCTCAAAGCTGGACCCCATCAAGTACCTGTTCGACAAACCCTCCCTCTCCATGAGATTGGCAAAATGGTCATTCTTTTTGGCTGAATATGACATCACTTATGTGACGAGAAAATCCATGAAAGGGCGGATAATGGCAGAACAGTTGGCCGAATTCCCGAGTGATGAACCCCAAGGACCTGAACCTCAATTCCCCAACGATGGAATTTTCTCTCTAGAAAGAGAAAATCATAGGCAACTCTTATTTGACGGGGCAACGAATAAACGGGGGAATGGAATAGGAATGCTCCTGGTCGATCCCACTGACGAACATACTCCCATATCCATAAAGCTAAATTTTGAGGTCACTAACAATGCCGCCGAATATGAAGCTTGCATAGCCGGATTGGAGGCTGCTTTAGAAAGGAACATCAAGGAATTGGAAGTGTATGGCGACTCTGCTCTCATCATCAACCAAGTGTATAACAAGTGGAAGATAGTTGATCCTGGTTTGCAAAAGTACCACGCCTTGATGGAATACCTCGTGGCCCAGTTCAAAGAAGTCAGCTTCCACTATCTACCCAGAGATCGCAATAGGTTCGCAGATGCCCTGGCAACACTAGCCTCTCTTGTCGAAATACCCGAGGGATAATCGGTCAAGCCATTCAGGGTCGGAAGAAGAGAAAATCCAAATTTTACCGTTTTGAAATTGAAGTAAAAAGTGTGACAAGAGATGACCCGTGGTACACTCGTATCTACCAAGATTTCTTGAAAACGGTGAAGTTTCTTTCAAAAATGAAGACGGGGAATACAAGTAGGGAATCAAGGAAAGAAGCATGATAGCCCTGAAATGACTGGCTTCACTATGTTCTTTTAGGAGGTACACTATACAAGAAATGCTATCGGGGTCCCCTCTTACGCTACATCAACAAACAAAAGGCCGCCGAGCTAATGAATGAAGTACATGGTGGTACCTGTGGCCCTTACATGAATGCTCGAGCCTTAATGCAAGTCATCCTGAGAATGGATTATTTTTGGATCTCTATGGAGACAGATTGTATCCAGATTGTGAGAAGCTGCGACAAATGTCAGTGCTATTCAAATCTCAACCATTTGCCTTCACATGATCTCTACTGCATGACAACCCCTCGGACTTTTGTTACCTGGGGAATCGACATCGTCGGCAAAGTTACACCGTCAAGAAGTAACGGTCACGAGTTCGTCCTGGTAGCCATAGATTATTTCACCAAGTGGGTCGAAGTCAAGTCTTACAAGGTCCTTAATTCCAAGAAGGTAGCCCTCTTCATCAAGGAAAACATCATGTGCAGATACAGGTTGACAGCTGAAGTAATCTTTGATAACGGCTCCCATTTTGAAGGAGAATGTGACATATTATTGGCAGAATTCAAGATAACCCATCACAAGTCATCCCCTTATCGGCCCCAAACCAATGGTGCCGTTGAAGCAGGAAACAAGACTCTAGAAAACATCATCAGTAAGATGTCTATCCGAGGCACAGATTGGCCGGACAAGCTCCACCTTGTCCTCTGGGGATACAGAACATCCGTAAGAACTGCCACAGGAGAAACACCGTTTGCCCTCACTTACGGAATGGAGGTCGTTCTCCCAATCGAATTGGAAATCCCCTCACTCCATGTGTTGTTGAAGAATCTGGTCAACGAAGTCGAATGACTCCAGAGTCGCCACAATGAGTTGGCCCTATTAGACGAACGTCGTTTAAAAGCTATGGAACACACCCGGGCTTACCAAGAAAGAATGGCCAAAGCCTTTGACAAGAAAGTGAAACATCGGGACATCCGAGAAGGTGACTTTGTACTAAAAGAGAAGCCTCCGACCCACACCAACCCGCTTGGCAAATGGGAGCCCGTCTGGATTAGGCTATAAGTAGTTCAGAAGATCTTCTCTGGAGGAGCCATGCAGCTTGCAAACTTAGATGGAAATCCTTTTGTGCATCCAGTAAACGGAGACAAGCCCTGTAGATATTATGCCTGAAGATCGAGTCATTTCCCTCTCAAAAGTGCTAAAAGAGTAATACCCAACTAGGTTGAAAACTCGAAAGGGCGGCCTAGGTAAAAAATAGGATGCACTTCTCTTGTCCCTCTCTCTACCTAACCCCTCTAAAAAAAAAGAACAACTAATATAGTCGAACTACGGAGACCTGAGCCCCTTAGTCCACTTGTAAAATGGGAACGTAGGCAGCCAGAAACGGTTCGGTCTAAAACATAAATAAATATCATATTTTGTCATCAACACAATGATCGCATCATAACTGCGTCTGGAAAAAATTTAATGCAATCCATATATTCATTACAGTTAAACACTTTTTGATGAGTTCAAGCTCGATATACTCTTAAACTCACAACTAAGATAAACGATCAAATGAAATAACTAAAGACTAGTGTGCCTACAAGGACGATCAGCGGATACTCAGAACTCTAAGGTCACTCTAGCCACTAGTGCTCGCATCCCCTCTCTTCCCCTTTCTTCTTCTCCCGCCATGCCTCGTGTTCTTCCTGTACACGGGAATGATGTCTGTCCTCCTCCTCCCTAGCTCCGGCACGGGGGCTGGGTCCATCAAACCAGCATCTATAAGGTCTCTAGTCGCCCGGGCTTCGTCCCTAATTTCCTGCCTTCGGGGCGGCGCTATAGGAACCCTGTCTCTCTGTCTTTCCACTCGCGCCTCATAATCTAACATGTCATCTCCACTCCTGTCATAAGGACTAGCCCTCGCCTCGGCTCTCCTCAACTCTTAAATAGTGATATCCTTTGGTCCTACAATGGCCTCATGCCCCCTCATAAGAGCTATCTGAGTATCTCCCATGTGTCTCTCGTACCAATCTAAGTACCAAGTGGTCAAAAAAATGCGCTCTGGACGCCTGGGAAGGACCACAGGAGGAAAAATATGATACCCACATACCCGGGAAAAGACGGAGAATAAAGACAAGTCATCCATAGAGATGGAAGTCACCACCCTGGTAGCAATATCATCACCACCCTCCAGAGGAATCTGCTCCATCCCAAACTGTCGGAGAGGTAGAGCCGGAATATAAAAGGTAGACTGAGAAAGCCTCGGAAGCATGACTACATGAGACCCATCCTGAAGTGTCCTCCGAGTCTCTATCCGCCAATGTGGGACCCACCACCAGATGTCCTGAGTACGGCACTGAGCCATCCAATGCTCCCATGAAGCCTGATCCTCAATATCGATGGAAACCCCCCTCCTGGCAAAAGTCCATGGCATAAATGTATGCGGAGCCTCGCGCAGGACTCCCAACCTCTCCATCAACCACATCGACAGCAAAAATGGGCTTCCCCGTGCATTTATCGCTTCCCGGTAGCCAACCGGTCGATAGCATGAAGGGTCTCTCCCAAAATAAAGGAAACAATATCTCGACCCGATCGACAATGTACAACAACATCCAACAAAGACTGGTGGCACATCCCGAAGGAGTAGACCATAAGCAAGCACCCAATCACATAAAGGGCAAATGCATCCCAATAAGAATCACCAACCATACCCAAACTCCTAAACCTATCCGGGAGATCGGAGATATCAAAATGATCGGGTCCTCGAATCATACCTTGGGCTTCTTCCGGGGAAATTTGAAGAAGGCTAGACAACTTGTTGACAAAAGATACTCCTCCGGGCAAGGGAATTGCAACCTCTTCCACCTCGGGCCCTCCAAGAAAAGCCCTAAAATCTTCAAGGGTAGGGATCATTTCGTTGTAAGAAAATCAAAAGATGTGCCTCCTAGTGTCCCAAAATGTGGCGAAAGCTCTCATCAAATCGTAATTCAGAATAAGCTCCTTGAGGGACCACATGGATTT
Organism: Adenophora triphylla var. japonica; assembly: GCA_022495995.1. NCBI lineage: Eukaryota > Viridiplantae > Streptophyta > Magnoliopsida > Asterales > Campanulaceae > Adenophora > Adenophora triphylla. The sequence goes on along the minus strand of JAFEMH010001695.1, from coordinate 323,566 downwards.
GATTTTATACCTTTCTTCGAAGAACGTCTTGTTTCCATGCATAATCTCTCGGGACCACTCTTTGAACTTGTTGAAGAAGAGCATTTGCATTTCCTTTGGAAATTTGGGTGAATTTCTCATATTTGCAAAATTTTCCATGGATTTCTTATGATTTTCCCGAACTTCAGAAGGTTTGAAGCAGATGAAGGATTTGTTTGAATTAAAGGGGAGAAGGAAAACCAGATCTGAAGTGAAAATTGAATGACCTTGTCAGATGATAACCTGATTCGCGCGGATGAAGTTATAGCCTCAAACTCATCCACGTGAATGATATCGTACCCCGACAGGAAAAAAATTGACAGCAGTAAAAAATGTTGTCCCCCAATGAAACATTCATTCCAACTTCTCAAAATCTGCCCATTACCATCTTTTCATTCCAAATCCCAACCAAACATCACATACATGCCCATACAAAACACAAAATCGGGCTCATACAACTTGCATTCAATGCATAATTAACAAAATATAAAAAAAAATAATAATAATAATAAAGTAATCTAGTTATACAACCTAAAAATAGAAATAGAAATACTGTGCATGAAATGTATGTATTTTCTCTCTCTCTCCTTGCCCTAACAAATGCAGGAACTCACCATCAGTCAGAGTCACTATCAGAACCGGAACTGGGATCAACCTCCCTAGCAATTGCATTTCCACGCCTCCGTACCCTCCTCTGAGCCATGCTCGGTCCCTTAGCAGCTGTCTCTGGAAAGGCAACCCCTGGCTCCACATCGTCCCGCTCAGCGTCATAATAAGTATCATCAGGGTCAATAGGCACACCTCAGTATGGCACCCCGATGTCAGCAAAGAAGTCGTAGCCAAAGGAGAAAGCGTCAGAGCCCTGTCCGTATGTCCCTTGGGTCAGGAAGGGAGTCTCGTAATCACCCTGTGACTAAAAAATGCCATAACCTCCCTAGTGCGAAGAAGAGGTCTCACCGGCTCCACACTGCACGTAACCTGATCCCTCCATACCCCCAAAAATGACATGATCTCGAGAGATCTCAGTGCTCAAATCTATGAGGGGAGAAAGAGGGACATCCATTGACTGCCGTGGAGGAACCGACTCTCTGGGCTGGGAACGGGGAGTTTCCATTGATTGCCTACCCGGCATAGGCCCTCTAGCCGGAATAGGGGATCTCTCTCGCACAGAGTCACTAGGCACTAGCCGCGATGTCCTCTCAGAGCCCCGAGCATTCCCCGCATCACGAGGTTGCTGATAAACCTCTTTGCCCTAATGACCTGACGCAGAAGCCGATCGACAACCCGAGCTGAATACTGCAAAAAAATTAAAGCATCAGAAATAGCCGAGGCAATGACATGTGATGTGAAGAGCTGAAATAAATAATCAGAATGTGGTTAGCATATACCTGGGTCTCAGGTCGGGGCTGGAAAGCGTGAGGTGTCACCTCTGGAAGGGGTATTTGCGCCCGCATCCTAACCCCCTCCTGTACGTATGAAAAGTCAGCCCGAGGGATCCTGACAACTGAGATCCCCTCCCTCGCTAGCACATGGGGCATCCTCAGCCTGCACCTCACAACGCCAGGTAGGGCTCAGTAGTGATATACTCCAAGGCAGGCTGCCCAGGCCTAAACCAGTTCCAGTTCATTATCCCTTCCTGCGGATATAACATGTCATCAGGAGGCTCAACCGGCGCTAGTGGGGTCATCCTAAACCGTGCTGCCCAGCTACCCTCTCCCCCAAATAATAAGCATCACAGGTGAGGCCCCACATGACCCATCGTTGATCCGTCCGGCGCTCAGCACCGCCTAGCTGATCAACATCAAACCGACCCTAGGGGTACAAATTAAACCTCTCGCTGGTCTTCGCCCTCAAATAAGGCACCATGTCCTGGTACCTCACCTTCCTCCTGGTCCGGCTGTTCCTTTTCACTCGGGCATCCTTCGTCCACCAAAGCATAGCCGGTTACGTAAAAGCCTCCCCTGGGACATGGTCCTACAAGGAACATCCGAAGATCTCAAGAGCCCAGACCTGCACCCAACAAGAGGAACCCGTCAATACAAAGATACATACACAATATGCACAAGAGATATAGGAGAAAGACTATACCTCCAACGGGAACTCAAAACATGTCAGGGAGGTGGACGCCTTCTTGCTATACCTATCCAAGGCGAAATACAACTCCGCCAAACCAGCCTCTCCCCAGGCAACCTCATCAATCCTATCAATGTCCACCAGGGACCCTAGCAAAGCAAACACGGCAGTACCCTCAGCATGCCCAAACAAGGTGCTGGAGAGAGTAAACCATAAAAAGCAACGGGCAACCGAGATAGTCTGGTCGCCTCTATCATACCGGGCTATGCTCTCGGTCATCTTTGCAACAATCATGGCATACTCCATGCCCATCCCCTTCCTCGACTCGGGAACGATCCCCAAAAAATCCACAAGCTCCCTGTCGCTATAACCATCATGCCAAACTATGCTGCGCCCCTTGAAGGACAGGCGAGTGATGGCAGCGTAGTCTGTGGGGTTCATGGTGGCCTCGCCCCAAAAGAAATGAAATGTGTGGGTGACGTCCCACCAATGCGCAATCAGAGCCAAGTAAAGCCCCTTGCTCTTCTGCATCCGCACTAACCCCCTCAAGAAACCATACAGGTTCAAGTCAACCACAAGCTGTCGAGGACTCCTATACCCCTCCCTAGCAGTTGTAGGCAAAGCATCCCAAAGCTTAATCACTGCCTCCACAGAGCCCCTCGTCTTCAGCTTGTCCAATTGTCCTGAATTACTTTCACTCTCCCCTGCAGGTAAGCACATCACAGGTATGTCAATAAACAACACAAATTACCTAATACTTCACAAACATAGCACGAGCACATAAAAAAGAAAAGAATAAAAAGAAAAGTAAAGTAAAGTAAAAAAACAAACTCCGTCCTACTTTTGGACACTTTTTTCTCCATGCACTTTATTTCCACAAATCTAGCATGAATGGATTATTTCTCATGATCAGTCATCGTGTTATCACACATGCATTCATAAAAACAAGTTTCCATCACAAAAATCACACATGCGAAGGCCCGTCCCAAGTCTGGTAAATTTTTACCCACTTTATTTTCAGATTATGCAAATTACTCATGTTTTTCGCAAACAAATTGCATATTCATACTACCCATACATTCAATTAAACACGTGCATTGTTAATTTCACATTACAAGGGCAAAATCAACAAAAGCCCCAATTTTTTGACATTTAAGCCCTAACTCTAGCATGAACCAATTTTGAGAAAAAATCAATGAAATCAACAAAATTGAGTATCATACCATGTGGAGGTCGTCATCGGTAGACCAATGTTGCCACATATCCGGATAGACTTCATCATTTACCGATTGTGAGAGCGTATAATGACGATTCATCCTCACCAACTCAAGGCGTCTTGCGGCAGCCGATCCACTTACCTGACCACGACGGCCTACATTAGATCCTTCCCCTTTTTCCATGGCCTCGAATTTGAAGGTTTTGGCGGAGATTTTGGACAACAATGGAGGTTTTTCTCTCTTTTCTCTCTCTTTCTCTCGGCAGACTATTTAAAAACAAGAAAAAAGAAAGCAGGGCATGTTCTGCTCTTAGAACCCGTCGCCACGCTGATCTCTTCCGCGCGGATGAAATCGTAGGGTAAAAACCCTATCATGCCATTTAATTCTTGGCACTCTGCACCCAGATCCCCAACATAATAGAAACTTAACGAAAGTTAGTCTCTTAAACAAAACTTAACGGAAGTCCATTCCCTTCCTCATTTCCAACTCCGGCCTCCAAAGTAAGCCCGTCCTCCTTCAATGGAACTTAACGGAAGTCCATTCCCTTCCTCATTTTCAAAACTCCGGCCTCCAAAGTAAGCCCGTCCTTCTTCAACGGAACTTAACGGAAGTCCATTCCCTTCCTCATTTCCAACTCTGGCCTCCAAAGTAAGCCCGTCCTTCTTCAATAGAACTTAACGGAAGTCCATTCCCTTCCTCATTTTCAACTCCGGTCCCAAAGTAAGCCCATCCTCCTTCAATAGAACTTAACGGAAGTCCATTCCGTTCCTCATTTTCAAAACTACGGCCTCCAAAGTAAGCTCGTCCTTCTTCAATGGAACTTAGCGGAAGTCTATTCCTTTCCTCATTTTCAACTCCGGCCTCCAAAGTAAGCCCGTCCTTCTTCAATGGAACTTAACGAAAGTCCATTCCTTTCCTCATTTTGAACTCCGGCCTCCAAAGTAAGCCCGTCCTTCTTCAACGAAACTTAACGGATGTTTATTCCCTTACTCATTTCCAACTCCGGTCTCCAAATTAAGTCCGTCCTCCTTTAATGGAACTTAACGGAAGTCCATTCCCATCCTCATTTTCAACTCCGGCCATCATCGTAAGCCCCAATCCCTTTTCGGCCATCATCATAAGACCGAATTCTTTTCCCCGACAATCATTGTAAGCCCGTACAGAGAATACATATCCCTAGTAGACAAATTCCGGCAGTCATCGTAAGCCTGAATTTTCCCCAGCTAAGCAACAAAGCAAGTCTGCGGTGATGAAGTATGCCTTCGTTAGTCGAGTCCATCTTCGGCAACAAAAGTACATCTTCGTTAGTCGAGTCCCTCTTCGGCAATAAAAGTACGCCTTCGTTAGTCGAGTCCATCTTCGACAACAAAAGTATGTCTTCATTAGTCGAGTCCATCCTCGGCAACAAAAGTACGTCTTCGTTAGTCGAGTCTATCTTCGGCTACAAAAGTGTCTTGGTTAGTCGAGTCACTCTTCGGCAACTAAAGTACGCCTTCATTAGTCGAGTCCATCTTTGACAACAAAATTATGCCTTCATTAGTCGAGTCCATCTTCGGCAATAAAAGTACGCCTTCGTTAGTCGAGTCCATCTTCGGCAACAAAAGTATGCCCTCGTTAGTCGAGTCCATCTTCGGCAACAAAATTACGCCCTCGTTAGTCGAGTCCATCTTCGGCAACAAAAATACGTCTGCGGTGGTGAGGTCCAGCCATTTAACCACCTTAGTCACCCCATTCCTCCGCGAGATCCGAACTACGACCGGCTTGATTCTAGTCCGGGATACGTAGGAAACCTTTAAAAGGGTCCATCCATCCGACCGCTTCGGTCACCTCCTCACCCATCTAGTTAAAGCTTGCCAGATTGGGATCCTCACTTTTGTCAACGATCCCACTTCTTCTAGAAGTACCGTCACCGAGGGGCTACTGTAAGTGCCGCAATCTGGATCGTTAGTGTACCGTCAGCCCAATTTAATTATTTATAATCATTTAGGGGCATTTCGGGCATTATTTAGACAATTTGAATGAGGAAGAGCCTTTTAGGAATAAAAAAGTGGTCAGTGACCTCGCTGGAAATCATCATTTCCAAGTAAAAAAGCCTTTTTTACCAAATAAGAAGCTGCCAAAACACCTTTCTGTAAAACCAGGCACGCTGACGATCTTGTCAGCGCGGATGAATTCAGCATGCCAAAATCATCCACGCGGATGATTTTGTACCCTGGCTAACCTATAAATTAAGCCCTTCTTCTTCATTTTCAAGAAGCAACAAATACATTTCCCTACTATTACTCTGCCGAAATCAACCCTTAAAATAGCTTTAAACACTCCCAGTACACAAATCCAACACCAAAACCAACCACAAATCCACCACAAAATCCTACCTAAGCCTTGAACTCCTCAAGCCCTAAACACTAATCCAAGAATTAGGGTGTAACCATTGGTAAACCCTCATTCTCCCTACTTCAACCTTCTTTATTCATGCATCCATTTCATGTCTAAATGATATAATCATGTTTACTTACTTGTTGTTCATCCCCCTTCCTCCTTGTCATAGGATCCAAGAGGATCTCCATGAAGTTCATCTCCATGGATGATTCTCTACAAGAGATCCACATTTTATTATGTCATCTCCCATGTTCCCCTTTACATTAATAGTCTTTACTTTCTCATTTGACCTAAAATGTGGTCATCTTGGAACCAATCTCCATAGATGATCATATTATATGGTCTACATTGTTTACTTTCTTGTAAATGTCCATTCCTAGTCTAAGATGCTCATCTTGGAAACCTTTCCATGGATGAATATCATCTAGACTTACATATTTAGATCATACAAAGATGTAAGAGATACAATTGAGCCTAGATCTCAAGGATGGTCCTTCTTGTGACTACCTTAGAGATCTTACTCTAAAGTTGATACATCTTGACCTAATTTCTCATTCTAAGCATTTCCTACCATCTTTGCTTATTAACTTACTTTTATGTTAAATCTCCCTTCCCCTTGCAAATGAAATGCTTTCAAAGTCCTAATGTACCCCCGGGATGGCTTGATATAGTTGACTCATCACTAATGATCGCTAATCAAAGTCTGGGGAAAGAGAGGACAAGCATGGATGCCAAAATCCAAACATTCCTTACTCTTCTATGTCTCCAGTTACAGTACCAGTTAACTCTATAAATCCAGTTAAGTTTCTGGAAATTACAGAGATAGACTGAAAAACTGTAAAAAAAAAAATCAAACTGCAGGCTTTTTCGCGTGGATAATATTGTTCTTCAAAATCATCCACGTGGATGAAATCATCATCTACATACAACTTTCAGTTTCTGCTGTTTTTTCAGTTTTAGCACTGTTTTAAAACCATTTTTCAGTCCAGTCTAGCAGATTTATTTTATTTCCAGAAAGTCCTTCACGTCAAACCTTTTCTAAAAACACACACACAGAGACACACACATTGTTTCAAGTTTGGAAGACTCGTCTTACGAGGCATTCCGGGTGAACGTCAAATGTTCTTCCAAGAGTGTAATGTGACCTCCGAACTCATTTCTCTACTTTCGAGCATTTTTCAAAGTTTTGGCCCTAAACTAAAATGGTGTGGCGACTCCGTTTATTTTTTAAATTCCGCTAAGATTGACCCAATCCCAAAAATCTTTTCGAACTCGAAGTTGTCAGGCGCCAAATCAGATCGGGTCTATATCACACATACTAATGATTGACTTTCTTCTCAAACTTATTTAGAAATTTCTAGACGATGCACGGTTCATTAAAAGGTAGAACGACTTTTCTAGATCTTTGAGCCAAGTAGAATTTCTTGTTGAGTTTAGAGGCGTCCTGTTAGCCACTGTCATACACACTCTTGAAATCCAAGCATCAAAACTGGGGCTTCCTAACCATTCCTCCCCCAGTCAATCTCTACTTCAACTCTTCAAAATAATCAAATCTGCATTTGGAGTTTTCCTCTTTGCTTCTCACTCTCATCATTAGAGAATACACTTCTCCAAAGAGTCAATGCTTGGATCACCTTCCAAAGAATAGATTCCCTCTCTCCTCAACTAACTTTAGATCTCATTTCTCTCTCCTCAATAAGATTTTCTCCATTGAGTTCTCTTCGAGTTAACATACTATTTTAAAAAATAAAAAAAGATGCAAAAGAGATGCCCACTAGATTGAAAACCCGAGTGGGCAATCTAGGCAAAAATCAGGGTGCGTCACAAAAAAAATCAAGGATAAAGGGAGACTATTCTTCAACCTTCTTCATCGAACATCATTCGATCCTCTTCAAATAAAATCAACAAAGAGAGCCTTCTTCGATCATCTTTAAATCAAGAGAGTAGCCTCACAAGCCTATTCACAAAGTCATCTACCACATTCAAGCAACTTGGGGCTTGAGACAGGAAAGAGACTTGGATATAAAGCCATTACGACAGTCGACATATTTTTAGTCGTTTACCTCCTAGAGACACGATTCAAGGGAGAATTTAGAATGAAGATTTGCAACAAGCCTAGATGTGTTCACACAAGGTTACTCATCAAAATTCTATAACAATGAAGAAACAGTACGGTACTCTCGCACAAGACAACCTCGCTGACTAGCAACAGATTCTGCATAAACCTGATTTGGTCCCAACTTGTCAAACACAAGTTCACTCATATACTTCACCCATCTCAAATATAAATCCATATAAATGTCCCTACATGTCCATATACCATATACTCATACATAAACTCACCACTGAAATGACCAACCGGTCATTTATACGAATAGACGTGGACACCACCACATAAGTCCAGTTAAACAACTAAAATACGAAAAATATATTTGGAATCTTTATGTGCTAACAGGTGCAGAAAGGTAAGGATCATTCGGGTCCATCTGATACCAGCATGCATATATCCTTGCATTACAGGAGCCGACAGAACCTCCACCTCAACCGACAACTTCAAAGTTCGTGACCTCAGCAACGTCAACAAAGTATCGGACCTCAACAACTTTAAATTTCGTGACCTCGGCAACAACAGCGACACTTGTAACCTCAGGTGGAGCATAAACAAAGTCTGTGACCTCAACAAACTTCAAAGTCCGAGACCTCAGCAACGTCAACATAGTCTGTGACCTCAGCAACTTAAAAGTCTGTGACCTCGGCAACAATGGCAACTTCAGTAACCTCGGTCGGTGCATCATAAAAAATGGATATTTTCAGAATTTGGTCAAGTCCTTGATTCATCAGTATGAATTTATCCATGGTTCGAAAGCACTCAAACAACCTCAGCTACGTCAGTAACCTCGGACGGCGCACTTCAACAACTTCATCAACAAACCGGGTATCATCAGAATTGGGTCAAGTCTTTGATTCATTAGTACGATCTTCCCTACTCTTCATCTCTCTTTTGTGTTTTGATGAAAGCATATTAGTTTCGTCATGTTTCGTTAAGTTTCTAACTAACCTTGTTAATTTTGGACCTAACTGACTAACGGAATAACTGAAGAGGACAGAATAGTCGAATGACTAGTTGTCCCGCGCAAAACAGGAGTGTCTCGTGTGAGACAACATCGCTGCAGAATGTGCAGATTCATTTTGATCCCTTCTCCATCTCAACCTCTTCTCTTGATAAACTCTTATCCAATCCGGGTCTCTACTGATTTGAGAGTTCTGGAACTGTCCATGGGTGGAATACTATCTTGGTGACCAAGTAAATCAACCCCTATAAGTACTTGATGACTCTCAGTATTTCAGAGGATGGTCGACAGACAATTTACTGGTTTCTCTCCTTAAAAGATTCCTGTAAATCACTCATAAACAAACACCCAAATTCGTCCATCAACCTTGTTGATCGACGAACATCGAGGCTCAAGCCTAAAATCAAGACGAAACTCTGTTCAAATCATTTTTCGACCGAGGAAGGAGAAGAAAACACTTAGAACCACGTTCTAGACCAAATACTCCCTAAACACAAGGTAAACTCCTATATTTTTTCTCTCTTCTTCTCAATCCCACTAATTCCTTTTAGAGTAGTGTAATCCCATCAAAAGGGTTAGCCTAGAGTCCCTTCAATTCATGGATATGATCTCGAAGCATGCAACCCGACATTCCTAATTAAGAAATTAATTAGGGTTTTCTTATTTAAATATTGTTTTGATTGATAATCCCCCTTAAGCAAGACCGATCTTCGGATTGGGTGGATGCGGTGCTCCTCGACCTTCCAAATCCATCACTTAAGCCCTGAACCCAAATCTTTTAAAAAAGGTTTTTCTTATTATTTTCCTAAATAAATAATAAGTGGCGACTCTATGTTCATCAAAATCGCACTGCTACAGGTTAGAATCAGGATCTGCCATGTCAATAGTTGCCAGTTTAGATAGAACATCTGCCACTTGGTTGTCCTTGTAGCATTGTGAGGAAAAAGAATTTTTATCCTTTTTCGTTTTTGAGTCGCCACCTATATTATTCGATTGGAGAAAATAGGAAAACCATTTTGAAAGAGATTTGGGTTCGGGGCTTAGGTTATGAAATGGGTAGGTCAAGGAGCATCCATTTCACCCAATCCTGAGATTGGTCTTGCTAAAGAAAAGAGAGGTTTTCAAAAGAAGAGAAAAACGATTTTAAATATTATAAACAAAGGTCCACTTAACGGGGTTAAACGGAATGTAGGATCGATTGCTTCGAGACCGTCTCCATGATTTGGAGAGGCTCTAGGCCGATCCTAGATTCTATGGACTTATACCACTCTAACAACCAATTAGAAACGGATTTAGGGGTTACCTTGCGTGAGGTGATTTGGGCAGAGTTTCGACTCAAGTTTAGAATCGACTCTTGACACGGACAGAGCTTCGCCTCGATCCTTGACTTGGAGCCTGATATTTGTTTATCAACAAGGTTGACAAACAAACTATGAGGTGAATTTTTAGGGTGATTTTGTAGGATTCTTTCAGGGAAAGAAACCAACAAAATGTGTTTGTTGTGAAATTCTGGACCTCTTGAACCTTGGAAGTCACCAAGTATTTATAGGGGTTGGGGAAGTGTTGAAGATGAGATCAAACACTTCAAGATGGTTCCAGACTCCAAATTCTATTGGTTGGCCGGAGAGATAAAGTTTTATCCCGAAAAAAGGTTGAAATTGATGAGGGAACTGTCGTCTACAATCTGCAGAAGGGGGATATCTCGCTCGAGACACGCCATCTTGCGGCGAGATATTGCTCCTGTGGACAGTTTTGTCCTTTCCTCGTTATCTCGTATGCAGTTTAGTCCCAAACTAACGGTGGTTAGTCAAAACTTAACAAAACATGACGAAATGGTGGATTTCTACTTCTTGACTCAAAGCGAGACTTAGAGTGGTATAAGTATGATCCGATGTGTTCAGAATGGGGTGTCTACAGAGCCCCTCGGCGACATATCTTATGAAAGAAGTCATGTCGACGATAGAAAAGACATCATTCTGAACATCGGGATGGTCGGACCGCACGGCTTCCTACGTATCTCTATCGGAAAATCAGACCATGACGTAGTTCGACTCCAAAACACGAAAAGGCTACTTTAGGTATTTTGAAAATCATTTGAAAATCGTGGAGATTTTGTTTTTGAAAAGGTAAATTCATACTGAGGAATCAAATCAAGACCCAATTCAGAATATACCTGCCTGTCTGAAGATTCGCCTGTCTGGGCTCCGAACCTGCGGGAACTATGTTAGAACACAAAGGCTTACCTGTCCGGTCCTCTGAGTCCTGTCTGTTTTGTGATGATTCGCCTTTCTGGGCTCCGAATCGGGCTTTTTGTTATTGGGGATGACGATTCACCTATTTGGGCATTGAATCGGGCTTTTGGTTCGACGATCCACCTGTCTGGGCGTTGGACCGGGCCTTTTGGTTTGACGATCCACCTGTTTGGGCATTGGACCGAGCTTTTCTGATGACGATCCACCTGTTTGGGCGTTGGACCGGGCTTTTCTGATGACGATCCACCTGTTTGGGCGTTGGACCGGGCTTTTGGTTTGACGATCCACCTGTTTGGGCGTTGGACCGAGCTTTTTTTTTCTTTGATGATTCACCTTTCTGGGCTCTGAATCATGTGGATTGAGTTGATCTTTGGACCACTCGGTTTTCGGGCGACTGGTGCCGTACCGGGCGATCGTGCGCATGTCACGTTTGGCTCGTTCCGTGACTTGCGGTCCCGGTTTTTCCACGTTTCCCTGCTAGTTTATCATTTCCAAGGGTAAATGTGTCAAAATTTTGAATTTTGACGTTGCGTAGATGCTTATTGTCGAGGATAATTTGGTCACTTTCCAGAAGGTATATCTCGCGTTCGTCCATATAAGTGTATATGTCCGACTTCATCTGAACGTTTTCTTTTTCTTTTGTTGTTAGGTCACTCTGTCCGCGGCCGATTACAACCGTGGAGCAACCAAGATGGCGGGACGGATGGCTCTGGTGTCGGACCTGTCCGAGAGGCTGTTTCACAAGGCTTCTTTGGCGGCCTCGACAGTGGCCTCAGCGGTGACCCCTACATGCGAAGCCAAGAGATCGAGGAAGGATGGTAGCCCCCATGGCGGTGATGGCGGAGGTGCCGGCGGCTCAGGCGATTTGATGGCGTGATCCCCTCCTTTTCTCTTTATTTGATTTCTGATGATTTGTACATATTGGCCGTATGGGCCCAGACAATTTTTCTTTTTCTTTTGGTACCTGTTAGGAACAAGTAGGTAGCACAAACAATGTTTTTCCTTAATCCCTAATCCTACGTCTAATTAGTTATTTAATTAACTTTCTCGACTTTCCATGTTTTTGGAAATGGAATGGAAGGGCCGCTAGGCCATAATTTTGAGCCCTCATCTTGGTGTTTTTACTGCATGTTATGAACTGTACACAAAGGTTTTTCGAGACTTGCTTCGTCAAGTCGGGGCTAGATTGTTGTTTGAGCAGAACTGTTGCTGTTTTGCCGTAGGGATATCTCGCGCGATATAAGGTGTATCGCACGAGACACGCTATACAGGCAGAAATCTCTTCCTTTTTCGAACAGGATTTTGTCAGTTTTCCCTATAAAATCACCCTGCAGTCCGGCCAGATACCTCATTCTAGCCTTACAAACTCTAGAGATATCTTGTTAGGGCGAAACTCTTGTCTTTTTCTTCAACCCTACAATCCATGGCTTCTAAGGAGATTGCCCCAACGTCCATGATTGTCGATGATTTTTCCCTGTCATCTGAAGTGATTGCATCTTTCAAGCAAGCATCAAGGGATTTTGTGAGGTCGTTTCGCAACCGGTCTCGCAATAAGTTTATGGCAGAATTTGGATTCGAATTCTTTTCACTTTGAAGAACCTCCAACCGGATTGGAATCTTTTGCGTGGGTCTTTGCTCGGTTTTGGGATCCCTCTATTCATCTTTTCAATTTTTCTTTGAATGAGATGGTGCCTACTGTGGAGGAATTTGCCATTATCTTGGATATGCCTTTGATCGGTGAGATCGCCGTTCCTAAGTACAATAGGAATCATTCGGAGGCTTTAAATGAATTGTTAGGGATCCCCTTGATACTTGCTATGAGTTGGTTCACCGCAAGTGGGTTGATTGCTCTTCTTTTCGAGGACGCTTCAGCCGGTGATTCGATGATGACGCTTTTCATGTCTATAAATGGAACTTTCTGGCTCTTTTTCTTTCTGAGATGTTCTATTTACATGTAGGGACGGCTTGGTCGACTCCCAACTTGTGGAAATTGTTCTCGTGTGCTAGAAAACGTTCTAGGAACATTATTCCGCTAATCTTGGGTGAGACCCCGCATGGTCTTGACGAGCCGCATAGACCGGTGTCATGACTCAAGGGAGTCCTCTTCGTTGACTATTTGGCTTAGGGAGCATCTCAAGTTGGTGGGTCCCCCATTGGAATATTCCCTTTCACATATCATACGCGAAAGTTATTGATCAAGGATCTTTCAAGGATGAATGGGCCGAGTTGATTGCGAAGACCGAAACCGCCGACATTCTTTGGTGTCCACCTTATTGGAGGTTGAACAAGTATGTTGCCAATACCAAGGGTTTTGACAGGGTTGTTCTTCCGGTTTGCGAGATTCCTCCTTTTATTTTCCCAAGCGGGTGCTCCGTCGCCTGGTCGCCAGCAGACACTTATCTTTTCGAAGGAGCTTCTCGTGAAGTGTCTTATATTGGTGTAGAGTTTGCGCAGTGCTAGCTCAAGCATGGGGTGAATGAACTAGTCGGGATCGCTGGTCGAACCTTCAGACTTTTAATGCAAGTATCTTCTTATCTGATAAGTACTTGGATTGGTTCCTCCATACCGGTCACCCTAGTGCAGAGAAGATTGATGATCTGCGGCTTTCACTGCTAGGAGATTCTTTTGTAGCTAGCAGTATTTTCCGAAGGAGCGAGGCTCGCCCGATCCCGCTAATGTGCGAACCGATCCAACTCAGGATTTTCTCGATGGGGATTGGTACGAGAGGCGAAGCAAGGGGATGCTCGGAAAGACGCAAGCTTTAGATAGGCCCCATGTCTTCAAGAGGCTCTCGGATCTGTTTTTGATCGCCTTGACTCGTTTTTGATCGCCTCGAAGGATGCTCTGCTTCGCGGGGCTCAAAGCGCAAGGAGGATCACGACGACGGTGGAGATCATGTCCGCCGGCCTACCAAGTCAATGAAAGGCTAGATCTTTTAGGAGTACCAAGAGATTGCTTTGATAGATCAATTGTTTTGCTTTTATTAGTATTTTTTTCGAGTTTGTTAGCTTAGCAAATTAGTCGTTGTGGTTAGGATTTCCCCTTTTGTCATTAATGAAAATGCATTCGATTAATAAAGGACAAAGGTAGATTCATTTATTTGATTAGACCGAACCCGAAGGCTGCCTACGTTCCTCTTTTATAGCAATTAAATAAGAGGCTCAGGTCTAACGTAGTTCATTTTTGAGAAAAGGACAAAATACGGCTCCGTGCCGAGGGGTAATCTCGTGCGAGATAAGCCTCCCTTTTTTTTTTTTTTATGCACACCCTTTCTTTTGCCTAGATCGCCCTTTCGGGTTTTCAATCTAGCGTGTTTCTTTTCTTGTGCTAGCTCTAATTTTTGCTTAGGCTGTCCTTTCCGGGATTTTCAACCTAGCGAGCGATTCCTTTTTTTTGAGGAGGGCAAGTCACGCGAAGTACTTCTTGAGCTTGTCCATGTTGACACGCTTCGGTAGTTGATCTCCGTCTAAGTCTACCACCGAAGGGCTCCCCTGCAGAATATCTTCTTCACAATGTAGGGTCCTATCCATCTTGGTCCCCACTTGCCTAGCGGGTTGAAAGGTCCAGATCGGTGCTCACGGAGAACTGTGTCACCTACTCGATGTTCCTCGTCTTGACCTTTTGTTGAAAGCTCTTGCCATTCTTCTTTGGTAAGCTTGAGTATGTTCGGCTGCTTTCAACCTTCTTTCGTCCAACAGGGCCAACTCTTCGTATCTGCTTCCTAGCCAGTCGACCTCGTTTACTTGGTTTTCTAGGAGAACCCGTAGTGACGGTATTTTCAATTCTATCGGTAAGACAACCTCCATTCCGAATGTGAGGGCGTAGGGAGTCTCTCCTGTAGCTGTTCGGACCGAAGTGCGGTATCCCCATAGTGCGAATGGTAGCTTGTCGGGCCAATCTTTTCCGGTGACTGCCATTTCTCTGATGATAGTCTCGATTGTTTTGTTTGCGGCTTCAACCGCTCCATTCGTTTGAGGTCTGTAAGGAGACGACTTGTGCCTTGTGATTTTGTATTCGGTTAGTAGGCGATCGGTTTCCTTCTCGAAGTGGGACCCATTATTGGATATCATCTCTTGCGGAACCCCATACCGGCAGATGATGTTGTGCTTGATGAACTCTGCAACCTTTCTGGCATTCAAAACTTTGTAGGAGGCGGCCTCAACCCACTTAGTGAAGTAGTCGATGGCTACTAGGACGAAGCAAAGGTCCGTTGGCTCCTATGGGTGTGACCTTTCCAATCACGTCTATCCCCCATGTAGAGAACGGCCAAGGAGAAGTCATAGGGTACAAAGCAAGGAAGGCGGTGCATGCCGAAGATTGGCGTGTATCCGACACTTGTGGCACTTCTTGACCATTTTGGTACGCCGGCTTCCATGGTCACCAAAAATACCCTTGTCTCGATGATCTTTTGGCGAGCATATTTCCGCTCATGTGGGTTCCACATATGCCCCGATGAACATGGTCCATGATTTCTTGGGCCTCTTCCTCGGTGGCACAAAGGAGGTTCCTTGGGAATGTTTCTTGAATAGGCGGCCAGCGGTGATGACGTAATTAGCGGCCAACCTCTTAAGGGCGATCTCGAGTCTTCGGGTCTGTCTCTGTGGGATGGTTCCATCTAGGATGAAATGCCAAATGTCATGGTACCATGGTTTCTCTTCGGAGTTCCCAACAAAGGCACATTCGGATAACCATTTGTCTTTGCAACATGGAGATCTATAACGGCGCAAAGATGCAGGAGTTGCGCGTCGTGTTATTTTGAAGGGTTTGACCGCTTTTCCTTTAGGGATTTCGACCAATGAGGCAAGTGTGGCCAATGCGTCCGCAAACCGATTTTTGTCTCTCGGGGAGGTAGTGGAACGAGACATCTTGGAATTGTTGCACCAACTCTTGGAGATGGGCATTGTATCTTTGAAGGGTTGGATCTTGGACCCTCCACTTCTTCAATGTCCGATTGATGATCAATTGGGAATCCCCGAATACCTCGAGTTCGGTCACGTTGCGTTCTAGAGCCGCCTCAAGTCCCGCTATGCAAGCCTCGTATTCTCGTGGTGTTGTTGGTGGCGTCAAAGTCAAGACGTATTGCCGCTGGAGTGTAGATGTCGTTAGGGTCTACTAATAACATTCCAATGCCGAACCCTCTCATGTTGGCCGCGCCATCGAAAAATAATTGCCACTTATTTTCTTCTTCTATACTCATGATGTCCTCATCGTGGAATCGCGGGTCTTCCCCTTCACTTCGTCGCAAGGAAATTCGGCCAACCGACCGCGAATACACTCCCGACGGATTTCTCGAGTGACGTAAGTGATGTCATATCCCGCGAGCATGAAGTACCATTTGGCCAGCCTCGAAGACAAATTTGATTTGTCTAGGATATATTTCAAAGGATCCATTTTTGCAATGAGACGGACCGGGAAGGCTTCCATATAGTGCTTCAGCCTTTGTGATACCCAAACAAGAGCAAAGACAGATTTGTCGAGTGGAGAGTAGTTGATTTCGCCGCCTTGAATCTCTGGCCGACGAAATAGATGGCATTCTCTCGTGTGGGAGGCCGGGCTGTTCTTGAGCGAGCATAGCCCCTAATGCGTTGTCTCGTAACCGTGAGGTATAACTTCAAGGGCTTCTCCTTGTGCGGTGGAACTGCATAGGTGGGGAAGTCAAGTAGCGCTTAACTTCCTCGAATGCTTCTTGACATTCTTCGGTCCATTCTTGAGGTGCGTTTTTCTTAAGTAACTTGAAGATAGGATCGCACATCGTAGCCGCTGATTGATGAATCGATCGATATATTGAAGCCTCGCCCATGAATCCCTTTACTTCTTTCTCGTGTTCGGGTGGAGGCATGTCTCGTAATGGCTTTTATCTTGGCGGGATCTCGCTTCTATGCCACGCCCGTGACCATGTACCCTAAGACTTTCCCTTTGACCACTCCGAATGAGCATTTGGCGGGGTTGAGCCTCATCTTGTGCCGTCTCGCCGATTGAAGAATTTTTCGAGATCTCTCAAGTGTTGACCATCCGTCCCTTTTGAGTGAATAATCATGTCGTCCACATATACCTCTATTTCTTGTGGATCATGTCATGGAATAGTGTCGTGATCGCTTCTTTGGTATGTAGCCCCAGTTCTTGAGACCAAACGGCATGACCGTGCAGCGTAACGTTCCCCAAGGCGTGGTGAATGCCGTTTTGTGCCGATCTTCCTCTCGCCATGAGGATTTGGTTATACCCCGCGAAACCGTCGACGAATGAGCGGACTTCGTATGCAATGTGGCATCGACCAACATGTCTATGTTCGGTAACGGGAAGTCATCTTTGGGGATGCCTTGTTCAAGTCTCCGAAATCAACACTGCACTCGTATTTTCCCATTCGACTTGGCTACTTGCACCGTGTTTGCTAACCATTCCGGATATTCAATCACTTTGATGAACCCTACATTCAAGAGCTTCATGATTTCCTCTTTCACTTGCATTGACCATTCCGGCTTGATTCTCGCGTAGTTTCGCTTGACCGGCTTGGCGTTGGGTAGCGTGGTATCTTGTGCTCTACAACCGACCGATTCAACCTGTGCATATCTTTGTAGGACCAAGCGAAGACGTCGACATATTCTCTCGAGGAGCCGTGTCAAGGTTTCTCTCGTCTTCCCCTCAAGAAGCCGCCGATCTTTGTTTCTCTCGGGGTCTTCCGTTGTCCCAAGATTAACCGTTTGCATTTCCTCGTCGTCAACGGGGCCATTCTTTCCACAACGACCTACTTGCTTAGCTAATTCTTTTAAGATTCGTTCGTTTTCTTGATCTATCTCATCGTATGATTCATTATTAACGTGTTCGTTATATTGATTATTATTAGTTAATTCATCATTCACGATGTTAGCAATCTCGTGGTACTCGGAAAGATCAAAGTTTTCATTAAGGAAGTAAGGGAATACATGTTCACCACCGCCTCGATTTCCTCTTGAGTGAGTTCATCGGAGGTGGAGCCCGCTTCTAATGTAAAAGCTACGGGCCTATCTTCCCGCGGGGATGGGGAGTGCAACCAAGCTCTTTGATCATGAAGTCTTCATCAACAATCGGTCCTCCGGTGACGTGCCGCTTAGAATTGGCTCATCACATTTCGTATCGCCTTGTGTAGTCGTAGTTGGAGCGTCCCCTTGGATATTGCATGGATCTCGGTTGTCTTCTAACCGGCACAGTGTCTTGAACTGCCGCAAAGATGTCTTCTCCCAACACAAAGTCCCATTCACTTGTCATTTCTGTTTTTCGTGACCCACAAATCATTAGGGATTAGTGGGACGGATTCTCGTTTCACTTGGAGAAGCATCACAGCCGCTAAAGATTTCAAAGCCCGGTTGGCGCTTTCCTTTATCGTCACCCATGGTTCGAAAAGATAAAGTAGGGAATACTTTCCCCTTCTCGAACAAAGTAGCCATTGAGTGTCTTTCGATATGGCTTCGAGGTTGCCATTCTTGTGCTTTAGGTCGTCGCAGCCTTTGTAGGTGGTTCCTTCCCACTTGATTTGAGCGAAGCCCCACTCTTCTTCGTCATCTTCATCGTGGATGGAGATGATGTATCCTAGGCCATGCTTTGTGTGAGGCCGGGGACCGGTGGTGGTTCCGTTATCCCTTGTAAGTGCTTTCCAAGCCCCACCCAGAAAGTACCCTTTTGCTAGCATCATTCTCCAGACAGAAGGCTTCCGGAAAACCAAAGTGCCTTGGAGTAGTCATTTTCGTTGCAAGTTTCTATGACATTCACAAAGGCTTTCTTTCTCAATCTCAAAGCCACCGAACAGAAATCGAAGTACTATGTTGTACTTCGAGGATAGGACTAGCAGTAACCATTTCTCCGTGTATGGTGACTATCGTGTTGTTGTGTCTCGAACTTGATGCATTGGGTGCAGTGGAGGAGGGTACACCCCTATGTCGTGTAGCCAAGGGCGACCAAGCAAGTAAGTTGAAG
This sequence comes from Adenophora triphylla var. japonica, assembly GCA_022495995.1. NCBI lineage: Eukaryota > Viridiplantae > Streptophyta > Magnoliopsida > Asterales > Campanulaceae > Adenophora > Adenophora triphylla. The sequence continues at coordinate 304,609 of JAFEMH010001695.1, read as the reverse complement.
GATGCCGGGATGTCGATGACTTGGAATTCGATGCTCATAGTGACTTGCCCCATTTCTACAGCATCACGACCGATCCCAGAGCAGCTTCTAGCAAGACAATCGTACCCCCTTACAAAGATGCCCGGATGGCTTCGAGGTCTTTGTGGGTGAGGCCTAAGGATGATAAGGCTTTCTTTGGGAGGACATTGATTGCGTAACCATTGTCGACCAAAATGCGTGGCATTCGGTACCCATTCACCTTAGCAGCTATGTAGAGGGCCTCATGATGATTGTTCCCATAGGACGGGAGGTCCAAGTCGCTGAAAGTGATGACGTTACCAAATTGCACTTGGCCAATCATTTGAGTGAGCTCTTCGGGTGTTGCTTCCGAGGAAATGGTCATTTGAGCCAATGCCTTTTTCAACATTTCACGGTGCTTGTGAGATGCTCCTATGAGATCCCAAACCGAGATGTTTGCTTGTGTCTTCTTTAACTGAGTTAAGAGAGGATCCTCCGGTTCACTTGGCGATGAGGCTTTGGCGTGTTTTGGAGGATTTTCATCCCTTGGGTCTTTGTTGGTGATCACACGACCGGATCGTGTGAGTAGGTTGACTGCTTTAGACCCTTTTTCCTTTTGTTCTAAGATTTCCTCCCAAGACATCATATAACGTAAAGAAGATTTATTAAATTCAAGAGGGCTCTCGTCCACAATTGTGGCTAGACGAGTAGGGTCCTCGAAGCTACTTTCTATCTCTATCGATTGACCTCATTGTTTGGCAAAGGATTAGTAACAACATTAGGTAATCCTATCTCTTTATCGTCAAACAAATCTTGGATGACATCTTTCAAGTGGAAGCAGGAGTTGGTGTCGTGACCGGTGAAGTTGTGGTACTTGCGTAAGAGGTGATGAGCATGGTTGGCGGTGAAGGTCTTTCTTTGGAGGCCCACCTTCTCTTGGTTTGATTTTCCCATTCTTGACAAGCACTTCGAAGAGTTTTTCTTGGGTGATTCCTTCAAGCTTGTCATAATGTCTATCCTTCTTCTTCTTTGTGGTGGAGGTACCGCAGAGTATTTACCATTTCCGGGATGATTGAAGACAATGGCATTGACAGATGCGTCCTTGGGATTGGAAGAGGAAGAAGAGCTCTTGTTGTAACGGAATCCACTTTCTTTCTTGACTTCCTTTTCTCGTTTGATGAGGTCATCTAACCGAATGCCCGACTTGTGAAGTTCGGCGAAGCTAGGAAAATAGTTGCCGGCTAGCTTGTCTTGATATTCCTCTCTAAGGCATTGTATGAGGATGTGAATTTGCCTGCCTAGGCCGGGCCTATCAACAATTTCGGTTAGTTTGGTTCTCCACCTTTGACAAAATGGTGAAGGATCTGCTCTAAGCCGCTTGGTTTGCTCAAGATCCCTTCTAGTGGTGCGATAAGTGGAGTTGTCCTCGTATTGCTTTTGGAAAGTACAACTAGCGAGTGGCCGCCGAGTCTCGTAGAGAGTGGAAGGGTCATATACCAATCTGCGGCACCATCGAGAGTTTGGGGAAAGCATTGGGCTAACAGTTGTCATCAACACCCATAGGTAGCATGGCCCAAGAGTAGGTCTCCAAATGTGATTTGGGACAGTGGTGCCATTGAATTTTGCAATGTCGGGTGTCTTGTACTTTCTAGGAAGCTTTGACATGGACTCGACGAAGGGTATCGTAATCAATAGAGAGCGAGGCTCCCTTACTCACATCGAGGGATGCAAGTTTCTTTTCTAGCATGGCCATGGTAAGGGGTTCATTCTTGCTTTCCCCTTGCTTTCTTTCTTGGATGTGTAGCTTTCATTGTCGATGAGGAAGATGACGAGCTAGACTCGTACCTCTTTTTCTTGCCTTTGCTTTTGCGGCGACCCTTGGCCCTTTTGGTGTATGACTCCTCTTCTCCTGAGGAAGAATCATTTTTCTTCTTCTTTTCTTTGTTGGCTAGTGCTGCCCTAAGCTCTTGGATTTCTTCCACGAGAGTGTGGATTTGGGAAGCTTGCACTTCTAGGCGATCATTGGCTTCTTCCGTAAGTTTGTGGTTGTTTTCGACAGAGTTTCGTTACCCGGAATGTTGTCGACGTCTGACATTGTGTTGGGAGTCTTGGAGTTGAGTAGCTTCGAAAACCGATGTAAGAGATGCAGATATCGTGATCTAGCCCCAACGAGTCTGGAAGTGTGCTCAAAATGGCTCGTGCTCAAATTCAGCAAACAAGCATTATCCCGCGCGAGATATGTTGTCCCGCGCGAGATAACCACACGGAAAGTCGATTTTTATTTAGACCTAATTTTTGGTCGGAACGGAAAGTCCGTTTTGAGGGGTTTCTAAGGCCTTTATCAGAACTTAACGACTAAGCAATCAATCCGATTTTTGTAAAACAAAGCCATGTAAGATCGTTTTTCGAAGGATTATACATATATGTATTTTTTTTTCAAAGGGACATCCGAAAGGGTCATTCCGAAGGGACTTTTTCCGAAGGGACTTTTCTGAATCCTTCTTTATTGTCAATTTTGCATGGCTTTGTTTTGGTCAAAAACAAGAAAAGATCACCTAGTCAAAACCGACCGGTCACGGAGTGATCCTAAAAAGGTCAATCTACATGAGAATGTGGCGATGCAGGGCTGGAAGGCTAGGCTCCCCGCGATATGACAATCTAAGTGGATTGAATACGCGGAGTGGGATTGTCCAACTTCGGAGAGACCGACGACCAGGTGGTTACCGTCATCCGTCCTTAGTGTGGGTCCCGGGTTTATAGAGGGTATGCAGTGCAATGACAGTTATAATATGAGTGCGCGTGTGTGATAGTCAATCTAGGTGATAGAGTAAAATAGAGAGTTTTTTTTTGAAAAATCAAAAGGAAAACAGATAGTGGCCGCACCAAGTGGTTGCCTACGTTTCTTCCAAATTAGGAAGACTCAGGCCATCGTAGTTCCACATAAAGAGAGAAAAAGAGAGATAAATAATTCAATTTACAACTCCCGAATCCCCAATGGACCGGACTTTAATTAAATAAAACCCAATCGCACGCAGTTTATAAATAATAATCAATTATTTAAAGGAAACGAAGGTTCGAGTTCTACACCTTAAGGGAGGCCTTAAGATGCGGGAACTCTGCAGATAATGAATTCTGGGATCCCCCTTGCATGTTCGGCTCTCGTCTTGGACTATGAGACAAACGGGAGAAACCAGAAAACAACCAGATTGCCGAAGCAATATCTCGCGCGAGATATGATACCTCGCCGCGAGATATGCCTCATCTGAGAGCAAAAAATTCGAATTTACAAAAATTTTGAAAACCTCTCTTTAAATTTTGACGCAAGTTTAAGCCTCTTAATTTTACATCCCCAGCAGAGTCGCCACTGTAGCGTTGTGAGGAAAAAGAGATGGGTTTTTATCCCTATCCTTTTCGTTTTTGAGTCGCCACCTATATTATTCGATTGGAGAAAATAGGAAAACCATTTTGAAAGAGATTTGGGTTCGGGGCTTAGGTTATGAAATGGGTAGGTCAAGGAGCATCCATTTCACCCAATCCGGAGATCGGTCTTGCTAAAGAAAAGAGAGGTTTTCAAAAGAAGAGAAAAACGATTTTAAATACTATAAACAAAGGTCCATTTAACGGGGTTAAACGGAATGTAGGATCTATTGCTTCGAGACCGTCTCCATGATTTGGAGAGGCTCTAGGCCGATCCTAGATTTTATGGACTTATACCACTCTAACAGTCAATTAGAAGGGGATTTAGGGGGGTTACCTTGCGTGAGGTGACTTGGGCAGAGTTTCGACTCAAGTTTAGAATCGACTCTTGACACGGACAGAGTTTCGCCTCGATCCTTGACTTGGAGCTTGATGTTTGTTTATCAACAAGGTTGACAAACAAACTATGAGGTGAGTTTTTAGGGTGATTTTGTAGGATTCTTTCAAGGAGAGAAACCAACAAAATGTGTGTGTTGTGAAAATTCTTGGACCTCTTGAACCTTGGAAGTCACCAAGTATTTATAGGGGTTGGGGAAGTGTTGAAGATGAGATCAAACACTTCAAGATGATTCCAGACTCCAAATTCTATTGGTTGGCCGGAGAGATAAAGTTTTATCCCGAAAAGAGGTTGAAATCGACGAGGGAACTGTCGTCTGCAATCTGCAGAGGGGGGATATCTCGCGCGAGACACGCCATCTCGCGGCGAGATATTGTTCCTGTGGACAGTTTTGTCCTTTCCTCGTTATCTCGTATGCAGTTTAGTCCCAAACTAACGGTGGTTAGTCAAAACTTAACGAAACATGACGAAATGGTGGATTTCTACCTTTTGACTCAAAGCGAGACTTAGAGTGGTATAAGTATGTTCCGATGTGTTCAGAATGGGGTGTCTACAAGACCCTATAAACCAGAAGCAAAAAAGCCAGACTCTGATAAGGAGGATCCAGTGCTGACTCAGTTGAAGTGTACTCAGGCCAATATCTCCTTGTGGTCCTTATTAACCTCTTCATACCCTCATAAGCTGAAACTAGAAGAAAGTTTGGCCAAGACCATGGTACCCATAGATGTCACCCCAGATGAGGTCATCCAGATGATTGGGAGTATCCACTACGGAAACATCATTACCTTCACCGACTTGGACTTGCCAAAGTATGGTGCTAGACATAACGAACCCCTTTACATCACAGTCCAGTTGGAAGAACGTCGGTTGCCCCGGGTATTAGTTGATGGAGGGTCTGCAATGAACGTCCTGCCAGCAAAGATGATGGACTTACTGGATTTGAAGCCTACAGATTTGAAGCCTTCTAGTCAGACTATTAAAGCCTATGACTCCACTGCACGATCAGTTTTGGGGATTGCTACTCTCAAGTTGTGGTTCGGGAAAAAGGTCATGGATGTTGACTTCCAAGTGATTGACATTCCGATCTCGTTTACTGCGTTGCTAGGGTGACCTTGGATCCACTAGATAAATGGAGTGGCCTCTACTCTGCACCAATGTGTCAAATTTCAGTCTAGAGATGGGACTATCACTACCATCTACGGAGACAGTGTCACGGTAGAAGGAACCAGCACTGGAGGTATCCCGATATTGGAGATTAAGCATGATGATGAAGGGTTCGCCTTGACCGGATTCTATGTAGCTTCGTCCAAGGCACAAGTGTGTTGCACCGACCTCACCACTACTTCCGATAAAATTCCTCCGGCCATGAGAATGATGAGAAAAATGGGTTATCTTCTGGGGCTTGGATTGGGCAGAAGACTCCAGGGTCGCAATACCATCATTGATGTAAAGGAACAAACTACCAGATGTGGATTGGGATACAAACCGAACTCTCGGGATGGTAGAAAAGCTAAAGGGGTCCAGCTCTATCCCTACAGTTTGTCTCTGACCCATTACTTCACAAAAGGCGGGACACAATACGATGAAAATGACCATCAGACCTCCCTGAAGAAAGCCCTTCTGGAAAACCTTGAGAAGGTTAGGGGAAAACCAGCAAATCCTGTTCGAAGGATGTTCCTTGACTTGCCAGACATTCCTGGGGCTACCACTACCGTTCAGAACGAGTATGTCTTCAAAGAAAATTCAGACAGTGTCAAAGAATCAAGATCCGGGGTAATGGACTTCTCCGCCTTTGAGTTAGCTCTTCCGAAGATCGGGCCAAATAGAAGCCGCCAAGAAGTGAAGACAATGAGTGGGGTTACAAAAGTTGTTTGATGAAGAAGCACAGATCCCAGATTTGATCGACTTCAGCTCAGATGATGAGATAGTTGCTGTAATTGGAGACGGTGGTGAAAATCCTTTTGATCCCCGCACTTTGGTGACTAAGACAGAGATGCCGTTGAAGAATTGGGAGACGTTCTCAGGGCCGATAGCCAGCCGACAGCAAATGATCGCGGAGCTCGGATTGGTACCCCGTCCTTCTCAACCCGGGCCGTGTCAAACACCCTATTGTCCATACGGCCGAGTCAGGAATCTTTGAATTCCACCCTCCGAGTCATCCGAAGGCCTCACGCCCGAGGACTATCAATATGTAATCGATGTCATCTTTCCCTTTGCTTTGAATGAAATGACGGATCTTTCGATTATCCCCTTATTGCCAACTTAACAAATGATAAATTAACTCAAAACTTAACAACAATTAATAATGAATCATTTGAACAAGATGCAAACACACTAAATGAACAATACATTAAAGAAATCTTTAAACGAGGCTACGTAAAAGAGGAAAACCGGGCCCAAACCGCCGAGGAGGTTTTGACAAGTGTGAATTTGGAGTACCGTCGAGGAACCTAAAGTGACACAGATTGGAAACTTCTTCCAGGGGTTTGGAATCGGGACAGCCGGGTTGATCTGCTCGGAGAATACATGGACGTCTTTGCGTGGTCGTACAAGGATATGCCGGGCTAGACAGCTCAATAGTGGAGCACGTAATCCCTCTAGCACCGTATGCTAAGCCGCAGCGTAAATTGAGGAAAATCAAGCCGAATGGTCTCTACAGGTGTGTCAAAGAAGAAATTGAGAAGCTACTGCGGGTAGGATTCATCGTAGTCATCGAATATCCGACATGGTTGTCCAATATTGTGACCGTCACCAAGGCCAATGGGAAGGTGCGCTGCTGTGTAGATTTCAGGGATCTAAACAAGGCCAGCCCCAAAGATGATTACCCCTTGCCAAACATAGACATCCTAGTGGACTCCACTGCCAACTACGAAGTCAAATCCTTCGTTGATGGCTTTGCAGGCTACAACCAGATCAAGATGGCCGAAGAAGACCAAGAAAAGACAGCCTTCACCACACCGTGGGGAACTTACTGCTATACAGTAATGCCATTTGGGCTCAAGAACGCCGGGGCTACTTATCAAAGGGCAGCGATCGCGCTTTTCCATGACATGATCAATAAGGAGATTGAGGTCTACGTAGACGACATGATAATCCATTCCAAAGGCGAGGACGGACATCACTTTGTTGACCTGCGAAAGTTCTTTGAGAGGCTGAGACAACATTCCATGAGACTAAACCCTGCCAAATGCACCTTCGGAGTGACAAGGGGAAAAGTGCTTGGGTATATGGTCATGGAGCGAGGTATCGAAGTCGACCCCCGAAAAATCAAAGCCATTATGGACATGAGGCCACCTCAAACCCAGACAGAAGTCAAGAGCTTTATGGGTAAACTGCAGTACATCAGCCGTTTTGTCAACCAGTTGACCACTATGTGCGAGCCCATCTTCAAGCTCATGAAGAAGAATGTAGACACAAAATGGACCGAAGAATGCCAGGATGCCTTTGACCAGATTAAGGCGTACTTGGTACATCCTCCGGTGCTATGCCCCCCACATAGAAAGAAACCTCTTCTGCTCTATCTCACTGTCACCGATACGGCGGTTGGGGCTATGCTTGCTCGGGAGAAGAAAGACTCTCGGTAGAGAATGCCATTTACTTTGTCACGGAAGCCGCAGGGAAGTGAGCTCAATTACTCAGCATGTGAAAAGACTTGTGCAGGACTAGTCTGGGTAGTCGGCAAGTTGAAGCATTATATGCAAGCCCACCCTGTGAATTTGGTCTCAAAAATGGACCCCATCAAGTACATCTTTGATAAGCCTTCCCTCTCGATGCGTCTGGCAAAGTGGTCCTTATTCTTGGCAGAGTACGACATCAACTATGTGACCGTAAAGGCCATCAAGGGTCAAGCATTGTCGACCACCGGCGAACTTCCCGCAATGAAGACAGAGGGCCCGAACCCCAATTCCTGCATGAAGGGATCTTCGCAGTCGAGCCTGAAAACCGATGGCAGCTTTTCTTTGATGGAGCTGCTAACAGAAGAGGAAATGGCATAGGGATGCTACTGGTCGATCCGTAAGATGAGCATACACCCATGGCCCTCAAGCTGAACTTCCGTGCCACGAACAATGTCGCCGAGTACGAAGCTTGCATTGCTGGTTTGGAGGCTGCTTTAGAAAGGAATGTAAAGGAGCTCGAAGTTTATGGAGACTCAGCCCTGATCATCAACCAGGTCTCCAACAAATGGAAGACTGTGGACCTTAATCTTCAGCGGTATCATGCCCATATGGAGGAGTTGACTGGATAGTTCAGATAAGTGACTTTCCACTACTTGCCAAGGGAAAAGAACAGATTCGCAGACGCCCTCGCTACTTTAGCCTCACTGGTAGAGATCCCCGAGGGAAAAGCCATAAAACCCTTCAGAGTGGGTAGAAAAGAAGCCCCAGCTTTCTGTTGTGAAGTAGACCTGGGACCCGAGCCTATCAAGGAACCTTGGTACAATCAAATTTACCAGTTCCTCAAAGATGGAGAGTCAGCTTTCAAAGATGAAGAAGGTAGACCGAAAGAAGGTATCAGAGCCAAGAGCTTGCAAGCCCTGAAAAGGTTGGCCTCCCATTATGTCATTCTAGGAGGCAACCTGTACAAGAAGCGGTATCAAGGACCACTCCTCTTGTGCGTCACTCAAGAAAGAGCCAAAGAGTTGATGACTGAAGTCCACAATGGTCCCTGCGGTCCTCATATGAATGCCAGAGCCCTGGTGCAAGTGATCCTCAGAATGGGTTACTACTGGATTTCCATGGAGACAGACTGTGTTCAGCATGTCCGAGCGCACGACAAATGCCAGCGGTTTGCCAACCTCAACCATCTCCCGCCTCATGACCTGTACTGCATGACGACTCCTTGGCCGTTCGCAATTTGGGGTATTGATGTGATAGGGAAAATAGCCCCGGCAGGAAGCAATGGGCACGAATTCGTATTAGTGGCAGTCGACTACTTCACCAAGTGGGTAGAGGCCAAGTCCTATAAGGTCCTCACTTCCAAGAAGGTTGCCCAGTTTATCAAAGAAAACATAATGTGTAGATATGGGGTGCCCAATGAGATCATTTCTGATAATGGGTCACACTTTGAAGGGGACTGCGATAGATTGCTGTCAGAATTCAGGATCACTCGCCACAAGTCGTCCCCTGCATGCACCTCGTACTAATGGAGCCGTGGAAGCCGCTAATAAGACGCTCGAACGGATCATCCGGAAAATGGCCACCCGTGGTCGTGATTGGCCCGAAAAGCTGCACTTGGCACTGCTGGGGCTACGTAACGTCTGTCGAACAGCCACGGGAGAAACTCCTTTGCCCTAACCTACGGGATGGAAGCAGTGTTACCAGTGGAGTTGGAAATCCCGCCACTAAGGGTCCTCCTGGAAAACAGTGTCAACGAAGTGGAGTGGCTACGTAGCCGGCATGACGAATTGGCCTTGCTCGATGAAAGAAGGCTCAAAGCCATGGAGCACGCCCGAGCCTATCAGAGGCGAATGGCTAGAGCATTTGACAAAAAGGTCAAGGCCAGAGACATCAAAGAGGGTGACTTAGTGCTGAAAGTGAAGCCCCCTACCAGAGACAACCCCCTGGGAAAATGGGAACCCGTTTGGATCGGCCCTTATGTGGTGCAGAAGATACTATCGGGAGGAGCCATGAAACTTGCGTGACACAGACGGCAATCCCTTTGTCCACCCAAATAACAAGGTGATAAGCTCCGAAGGTACTATGTCTAAGAAATAAAAAAAGAGAAAGAAAAAAAGAAAAAATATATATTAGTGCAAAAAGAGTAATGCTCAACTAGGCTGAAAACCCAAAAAGGGCGGCCTAGGCAAAAAACAGGGTTGCACATAAAAAAAAAGAAAAAAAAAATCTTAGTAATGCCCAGCTAGGCTGAAAACCCAAAAAGGGCGGTCTAGGCAAAAAACAGGGCTGGACATAAAAAAATATAGAAAAAAGAGTTCACCAGAATGAACTACGAAGACCTGAGCCCCTTAGTTTTTCTTGTAAAAGGGGAACGTAGGCAGCCATTTATGGTTCGGTCTAAACAATAAATAAAAATAAAGGACATTTCAGTTTTCATAAAACGGGTCCCAAGCAATAAGACATTTGAATTTCCATGAAATGTGTCTTGATTAATTTCTAAGATAATATCTCTTGTTCATTACAAGTTAAAAACTTCTTGATGAGTTCAAGCACGGTCTACTCTTGACTTTGCTAACCTGCTACAAAGATCTAAAATACAAAAAAAATGCCTAAAGGAAACTAATGTGTTTGCAAAAGGCAATAAGGGAATCCTAAGAAAAGATCTGTCAGTTGTCATTCGCTGAGTCTTCTTTGGTCTTCTTCCCTTTACCTCGACCCCGTCGAGTTTTCTTTCTCTTCTTCTCTATAATGTCGGTATCCCTCATTTCGATCTCCGGTATCCTCACTGGAGCCTCCATCAAACCTGTGTCAATAAGTGCCCTCTCAACACAAGCACGAGTCCGCACTTTCTCCCTCTGAGCCTCAGTCAAAGGAGAGACCTCGGACAATCTCTTGTATCGAGCCTCCATATCTCTGATCAGGTCACCCGACTGGTTATGGCGACTCGCCTTAGCCTCAGTCTCCCTCAGAGTCCTACTCGAGTTGTGGTCAGCCCCCAATAAAGCTTGATATCTCTCCCCCAGAACGACCTGAGTCGCTCCCATCTCCTTCTCGTACCAATCCAAGTAGACAGTGGTCAAGATGGTACTCTTCCTGCTCCTGAAGATAGCCCTGGGTGGGAAAGCAGTGTATGTCCAATCCCTCAAGAAAAATAAGAAGCTGGCTGGATCCCTCATATCCAATGGCATCACCTCCATGGTCCAGATGTCCTCCCAATCGCCCAACGGCTCCTGTAAGGCCCCGAACTGCCTGGATACCAAGCAGGGAATGTAGAAGGACGACCAGCAGAACCCTGGAACCCTCACTATATAGGACTCCTGAAATGTCCTCCTGGTCTCCAACCTCTAGTGAGGTACCCACCAGCGAATATCCAAAGTGGATAACCTAGCCATCATCAGCTCCCAATCATCTTGGCCCTGCTGCCTAGGCAAACCTCTTCGAGAAATCACCCAAGGGCACTGATTCGGCAAAGCCCCTGGCAAAGCCCCGAGCCTCTCTTGCAGCCATAAAGTCAGCACAGCCGGACTCCCAGACCTCATGAAACGGTCTCCTCTAGCCATCCTATCAATGCCATGAAGTGTCTCTCCCAAAACCAGTGGGACAATGTCCTTCCCAGCTCTACAATCTCTGACCATGTCCAAGAGACCACCATGACAGATCCCCACGGACTCAGCGGTGAACAGAGCAGAAAATATGCAGAGAATAAAGGAATCCATAGCTACCGTGGTCGCAGCCATAGCCGGAGACCCGAACCTGCCCGGGATATCAGAAAGGTCAATCCTGTCCGGGGCTATCATCATCCCCTCAGCCTCTCCCAAAGAAATCTGCAGAAAAGATGCAAGCTTTGCCGCCACCGGCACGTCTTCGATCAGAGGAATCGATATAGCCTCAATTTCGGGACCCCCAATCAAGGCTCGGAAGTCTTCATGAGTTGGGACAATCTCGTTGTAAGAAAAGCAGTAAACGTGTCTCCGGACGTCCCAAAACCTTGCTGCTGCTCTCAAAAGGTCCCAATCGGGCGGGAGATCCCTCAAATGCCATAAAGACTTGATCTTGAAGGAAGAATCAAGCAGCCCCTTGTGAAATTGGAAGTTGTGTTTCACCCAAGATTGAAGATCGGACAGAAAACGGTCTCGCTTCCCCTTTTGCAATCTGACGGGCTTCTCCATTGCAAAATGATCAAAGGTGGTGTCTTTAAGTCCAAAATGTGCTCTGGGAACAATTGGGACAAGTCTAAGTTGAAAATGAAATGAAATGGCCAAGCCTTGCTTTTATTCAGAAAATAACCAGTCCAGACAGAACTGTGAGCCGCACGGCTTCATTTGCCCTCAGGTCCATGCCGCACGGCTACATTTGCCATCTGCAGAAAAAAATCTGCAGCAACCAAAGTTGCTGCCCAAGGGAGTTTTCACCCCCACTTTCTCAACCAAGACCTGTACAAAAACATGTTCAAAGACCATCCAAGCATTTATGCATCATTATATATCATTTTGGCCCAGTTTCAGCCTCGATTCCAAGCAAAAAATCGCCCCAAGGCTCAAGTAATATGCAAATTAATAAAGCATAAATAGAAAAGGCAAATAAAACAGTATTACATTGTTTTCGCCCCATCGGCGCCCAAATAAAGCAAAAAATAAACAAAATGTGCATAAAAACGTTTTCATTGTTTGTTTTTGTACCTAATCCACTCTAGAGACCTCCTAGGCCTTCGATTCTTCTTCTTCTTCATCGCTATTCAGCTCATAGACGCTAGCCTCCCTCATCAAGTCCTCCGGGTCGCTCACATCTGAAAGACGGACATTGTCGTGCTCGTACTCAGCCAGCTGCTCCAAGATGTCAGCATTGGGTCCTCGTCCCCGAGGCATGGCACTGGAAGAGTACTCCGAAGCCGATGAGGTAGACGCTGTACCCCCGACATGCCTTCTCTTGCGCCCAGGCTCCTGTGCGTCAGCTGCCGCCTTTGAAGTGCAGGCCAGCTTCCTCAGAAAAGACCGGCACATGTCCTTCCAGCCCCTGTTCTGCCTAACCAGTCTGTCATAGGTGCGAGCTGGAACCTGAGAAAAAGAGGAGAAAAATCTCAGAAAATCTCAGAATTGCAAAAAGCAAAGAATCTGAAAAGAAAAGGGAAAAGATCCTAAAAGTATACTTACAGTGCTGTCTGGCGGCAAAGTATACTGGGGCTCCCTAGTGTCGGGGACAGGAATCCTCATCCTCCTTGGAACTCCGTGGACCACGTATGAAATGTGCGCAGGAGGGATCGGCGGGTCAGAAGGCTCGTCCTCCCCATATCCCTGAGTGACCGCCAGCTTCATCAGCTTCTGTGGCGTCCTCAGGCGCTGCTCCACAAACACAGCGTAGGGGGTATCCATGTCAAAATACTCCTCTGCAGCTATACCTCCCTGGTACCTAGCTATCTCATCTGCCTGCCAATCCCTGGGCTATAGCATCCGTGCTGGAGGATCATGGGGAATAATGGCATCTAATGGAGGGACATAGCCATGCTGCCTCGAGAAATGGTCCCCCAAATAGATGACATCACATGTCAGCCCAGTCAGCCATCTCCTCTGCCTCGTCGCCTCAATGGCCTCTCCTAGCAAAATCTCTGGATACCTGCCCCACGGGTAGAAGTCCACTCCGTCATGTCCATCCCTGTTGATGACCGGCCTCACCATCTTATAGTCAAAGGTGATCCGGGTCTTCCCGGTGAACTTATCTCTCGCATCTCCCCTCCAGCGGATCATAGCGGGAAAGATGGTGATATCGCTCTGTTGGTTCCACGAAAAGAACCCAATCACCTCACAGAACCAGACCTGCATGTTCAAAACATCAAAAGGGTCATTTTTCTTTCATAAAAGTCTCAAGACAAGAAAAGAAAGAGAAAAGAAAGAGGGACTACCTCAAGGGCAAATGAAAAGCAGTCCATGGAGGCAGCCTTGTTCCGGCTGTACATATCCAGAGAGAAGTATAGCTCCGCCAATCCGGCCTCGCCCCACGAGACCGTCCCAATCCCATCTACATCCTCCAAAGAGTCGAGGAGGCAAGTCATGGCCAGAGTCCCAGAATTAGCAAAGATGGTGACTGACAGCATCAACCACACGAAAGCTCTAGCAAGCTGGTGGGCGGTCACATCACTAGCGGCAAAGTCCCGTATGCAGTTCTGGACTGCCACCTCGACATTCCTCGTCTCCATTCCGAGCCCCTTGGGAATGAGCTCAAACCCAACCAGATTCTGAAATTCCTCCGCTGTGATGTGGTCCCTCCAAGTCACAGGTCTCTCAGTGAACTGTAAGCCAGTAATAGCTGTAAAATCGGCCGGAGTCACCGTCAGCTCCCCCCAGCTAAGATGAAAGCTGTGGGTTGTGTCCCACCAGAACTCTGATAGGGCCTGGACCAAGCCCTTACTCTTCGAGGTAATGTGGATACCTCTGCCTATGGCCTCAATGAACAAATCCAAGCCGGTAGCCCGCACCAGCTGCTTAGGGTTCGCCCCATTCTTCTCAAAATCGGGCATCCTCTCCCAAAGCCTCACAGCAATCTCCGAAGGCCCTCTAGACTTGTTCTCCTGTAGACAAGCACAGCAAAGAAATGTGTCAGTCCTTCATCTCATTTCAAAAGCATGCATATGTTCAAAAAGTGCACATATTTTCAAAAAGAAAAGCATTTATAAAAATCTTTCTAGCATCCTTTGCATAGAAAACACGTCTTTCATCACTTGAAACACGTCATGTCAAATCATATTGCTTTCCTAAAGCCCAAAATCACAATTTTCAAAATTCTTTGCACATAAGCATTATTTTTCAACAAAGTGGCATGCATGAATCCTTTTCATCTTCCAAAATCCTGTTTTCTCATTGATAATCAAAATTTTGACCTAGTTCTAGCACATGCAAGGGCTTCATCTCACTTTAGACAATTATCATTCTTACTTTCGAGAAAAAAATGGGTCAGTCTCATTATTTTTGTCAAATAAATTGCACATGCATGTTCTTAGCCTCATAGGTTATTCATCAATGTCTCAAAATCATTCAAAAAAAAAATCCTAGAAAATTCCTAAATTTGGGTCAAGCCCTAAGTCAATCAATACTCAATCAAAATCGACAGAATTGAGCCAAATAAGAATGCTTACCCCAACCGATCGCGGGTTCATCGATTTGTGCTCCCTTCTCCCCGGATAGAGCTCCGATGGAGGTGTAAGAAAGTCGTACCTCCTATCCGTACAAACAAGCTCCTTCCTCCTCCTCTGAGCGGCCGCGGAGATATTCCTCCTCGCTTGCCTTGGCACCGGATCCATTCTTGATCAAAGGAAGCAAGGGGATTGAAAGAATTTCGAATTTTCTTCCTCTCTTCTCTCTCTCTCCCTCGGCTGGAATGGGCGGCAGTAATGCCCAATAGCCCGTTCAAATCTGATTTTAAATAATCTGGAAAAATTAATCTTCCAGCCGTACGGCTTCTTTTGCCTCCCTCTCATGCCGGGTGGCTTCTTTCGCTCTGAGCAGAAATTACAATTTTGCCCCTGGACTTTCCACTTGGGCATCCAATTCCCGTTATCCTTTAAATAAGATAACATCTTTTTCAGAAGATATCCCTTATCTCCTAAGCAATTAAGCTTTCTTCCCAGTCGCCTCCGTTAATTCCGTTATAACGGGATAACGCTAGGTGACAACCTCCGAATTGTCAGAACTCTAAACTTTAGCTACCTCTATCACGAATAGCGAAGTATGCTAAGTTCTCTAAACTTAAGCTACCTCTATCTCCCTGATAGTGAAGTATGCTCGAGTTCTTCTAAACTTAAGCTACCTCTATCACGAATAGTGAAGTATGCTCAAGTTCTTCTAAACTTCAGCTACCTCTATCACAGATAGTGAAGTATGCTCAAGTTCTCCTAACTTAAGCTACCTCTATCCCGAATAGTGAAGTATGCTAAGTTCTTCAAACTTTAGCTACCTCTATCCCGGATAGTGAAGTATGCTAAGTTTTCCAAACTTTAGCTACCTCTATCTCCTCGATAGTGACGTAAGCTCTAGTTTTCTCAGGTGACAACCTCCATTAATTGTCAATCAGGTGACAACCTCCATTAATTGTCAAAACCTCAAGGATCCTAGACATCGTTCTTAACCTATCTAGTGATGCTTGAACTACGATCAAGGCTTGATTCCTCCGGGATACGTAGGTAGCCTTTTATAAAAGGTCCAGCCATTCGACCACTTTGGTCACCCTGTTTCTTCGTTACTCCTCAGTGATGAAGTAGTCCCTCATAGAGACTTTGTTATCTGACCACCTAGGTCATTTCTAGCATATCCCCAGTGGGATCAATTGCCTGACCTCCTAGGTCATTTCCTCTTCTATTTTCCCAGCAAGAGACCAGTTTTCTCTTCTCCATTCCCCAGCGGATCTTTTCCGAACTACGGTCTGGCTTGATTCCCACTCGGGATACGTAGGTAGCCTTTCGAAGGTTCAGCCACTCGACCACCTTGGTCTCTCGATCCATCTCGGCATTCACCAGATTGGATCCTTTTCTATCGACAACCCCACTCGCCTTGCAAGTGACGTTGCCGAGGGGCTTCTGTAAGTACCCAAATCTGGCTCATGCCTTCCGGTTAAACTTTCCGGCAATTTCGGTAAGTTTTCCGGTAATTCCCCGGACCTTCCTAGTGTTCCGGAAATATTCCGGAACTGTTCCAAATTAATTAATGGCTGAAAGGAAGGCTTATCCATTAAGAAACACATTTTTCTTAATTGGGAGAAAGGTTCTAGAATTTGCCACCTTGCATGATTCTAGAAGTGCTGAGTCATTGTGGATAATGCCGCACGGCTGCATTAGCCAAGGACCTCCAGCCGCACGGCTTCATTCGCTCTTCCCAGACTGCCTATAAATAGAGCCCTCCTCTACCCATTTTAGAAAGAAGATAAGCAAAATACAACACCACAATATGAAAAACACTCTCCCAAAGGCTGCTGGAAGTCCAAGAAGGTGAAGAAGAAAGCCAAGAAGCCTCCTCCCTCCTCCTTGAAGATCCAAGATCGATCCTTCCTCCTAGCTCCATCCAAAGAAGAAGAGGAAACCATTGGTAACCTCTCACTCCCTAACCTTGCATCCTAATTGCTCTATATGAATTAATTTGCTCATTGCATTCATATATTGTTATTATCTTTGCTTGGGACTTGGTAGTTTAAAGATCATATCTTTATCATCCCCCTTCCCCTTTGCATGCATTAGGCATCCCTTGCCATTAAAAATGTAATCTTTATATATAAAGGTGCATTCTTTGCACCTAAAACCCCATTTTTACATAAAAATGTCATCTTAATGCATCCTTTGCATATAAAGATCAAGTCTTTATCATAAAAATGCATCCTTTGCACATAAAATCCTTTTTCAGGCATCCTTTGCATTAAAGATAATATCTTTATCCTAAATTAGCATCCTATGCTTTTCAAAATGCAATCTTTATGCATCCTTTGCATATTAAATGCCAATTTCTTCATAAAAATGCATCCTTTGCATAAAAATCATGTCTTTATATTCAAAAATGCATCCTTTGCAATAAAGATCACTTCTTTAAATCAAAAAGCATCCTTTGCAATAAAGATCACTTCTTTAAATCAAAAAGCATCCTTTTCACCCCAAAAATGTCATCTTTTCACTAAAAATGTCATTTTTATATTAAATCATGCATTTCCCCCATGTCCCCATTAGCAACCTTGGAACGGACCGGTGTAAAGATCCTATCTTTACATCGTTTCTTCCATAAAGGTTTCATGATCTCTTTAGAAAGGGACAACCTTGAACCCTATATCTCCAATTATCGCTTAAGACGAGTATGAAGCATCTATATGAGCTCGACCGTCTTAAAGCGTAGGATTGATGGGCTAAGGACCCTCTTTTTCTAAAGAACCTCATCTTTGACTATAAAGGGAGTCATTCTCTCGATCACGCAAGTCCCGAGGTTAAAAAGCGATGATCATAAGTCCAAGATGAGGACGGTATCAAAATCCCGAATACATAAAATCCATGAAATCCCGAGCGACAACCAATAAATGGTTTGTACGTCCGGAAGACAACTTGGGACATTCCCTCCCCTTTCATTCAAACACATGCACACAAGAAAGCACGCAAGCAAGCAAAATAAACGGAATCTAGGGAGACTTGCTACGGCAAGGCACCTTGGGTGAACGACGATCCGTTCTTCCCAAGGGGTAACTTAACCTCCGAACCCATAAAATCCTTTTTTTCAAAGTTTTGAGGTAATCAAAATGGCGTGACGACTCCGTTTTTCAAATTAAGCCGGATGTCTTCAAACTCGCGTGAATCCAACACACCAAATTTGGGCACACATTCACACCTCCATCAGTTTGGATAGTTTTAATTGTGTGTACAGTAGAAATATTTTGACTTAATTGATTCTCGACTTAAGTTTTTAAAGTTGAAAACACATCCACAACATCAGATTTTCGAAATAAAGGAAAAATCCAAACATAACGGGAATAGTCATCCACAACACTTGAATAAAAACGGAATCCATTATTTGAAATAACGGGGGAAGGACCCCAAACATCCACGTGTAATAAATCTAGAGGTTTTAGAGAATGAAAATTACGAGAAGTAAAAGTTAAACTATGAGATTTCCCCATAGAACAAATGTTACACGGGGACAGTTTCGGACTAGAATTACTAAGAGGAAGACGAACACGATTTACCAAAGATTGGAAAACCTGAGAAGATGGATGTCCAAGACGAGCATGCCACGTTGAGGAAGAAGAACGTTCGACAATGAGTGCCATGGGATTGACTCGAGATGATGAGTTGAACCTAAGTGTATATAGGCCATCTGAGCTATTGCCAGAAAGAATGGTCTGCCTCGTAATATTGTTCTTCACACGAAAACCAAACCCGTCAAATTCAAAAAATAATTATTTTCCAAAGAAAAACGACGAATAGATAACAATGACTTTGGCATATGAGGAACACACAAAATATTCTGAAGGACAAAATTACGATGTGGATGTGAGAGAGAAGATTGACCAATATGAGTGATAGGAATGCGAGAACCATTTGCTACTGTAACATAATATTTACCTGAATAGGGAGTGACATAAGACGTACCATCCGTGGAAGAAGTCATATAATTAGTAGCACTCGTGTCCAAAACATAAGAAGGAGACATGGGAGGAGCAGCGGAATCATATTGAGTATCAAGAGAGGGTGTCTGAACTGGATGGATTGGGTACTGATGTGGAGCATGGGAAGATTGGGTGTATTGGCTATGTAAGGCATAGTTTCCCAAATCTGAACATTGAGGGGCAGTGTGGTCTGACTTATGACAGAACTGGCAGGCAGAGTGAGTTACATGGCTGAATGGATTAGGATGATAATAGGGGAAAATGGTCGATCATTGTGGGGTGGGTTTTTGGGATTCTGATGAAATCGTTTAGAAGGGTTTTATCCAGACTGAGGTTGGGGAGTAGGCAAAATTCCACGGCCACGACCATTACCTTGACCATGAGACTGTCCAGAATTACGACCTCCACAACCATTTGATTTTCCACGACCACAGACAGGGTTCGAACTACCACCAGAAAGGTTGTAGGACTAGTGGGAAGGAATTTGAAAATCGGCTACCAATGCAGTTATGGGATGAAGAGAGACACTGGAAAATCTTGTTAGGAGATCTTCTTCTTGTAGGAGTAAGTCTTAAAGATCGTCAAGAGTAGCAGCAGGTTTTTGTTCTATGACATAATGAATTCCTTGTTTTGAGGAACAAGGCCGGCCACAATACGTTGATGGAGATCGTCATTAGAAATCACATCTCCCACTTTGGCCAAGCCTTCGAAGATGGATGTAGCATATAAGAAGTAGTCATCAATTGTCATATCAGACTTCTTAGAGAGAGAATTTTGATCAGAACGGAGCTTTGGACATGGACCCTTGATTTACCACCAAATTGTTTTTCCAACATGGTCCATGCAGTCTGGAAGTTTGGCGGGCGGCAGGACAGTTTCTGCTATGGTGGAGGAGAGCTTGTAGGTGGTAAGAGCTGTTAGGAACAAGGATCGCCAATTGAGGTAGTTGTCATTGGTTAAATGACAATTCCCTAAATAAGACTGGATATTCATATTTTGGGGGAGGGAATGGGGGTTCGAGGCAACGAAAGGGGAATAAGAAGACGTATTTGTCGTGCCTGAGTTAGAAGAAGGAGTTCCCATGGCTCAAGTTCAGTCTCTAGATACCATGAAAGATAAAGAAGAGGGCTGGAACTCACGGTTCATAGAGAAGGAGAAAAATTCCCTGTTATATTATTATGAGCCAAATATGTGCATATATAATGATACAAAAGTGAGACCTAACAGCTATATAATGGTCAAAGGAAAACAATTCTATCTAAGGAAAAGTAAATACATTCCTAAGCTAATACAATCTCTTGGTAGGTGATTGATACACTTACTGGATATACACAAAGAGCTAAAATGCACACATGATGTTAAGGTACGTTAATACATGGAACTTATCCTAATCTAGATAATCCATGTACTAACATTATTCATTAACTAACATATTCATGTATGGACTTATTCCAGAACATGTACCGACTTTTGAACTCCTTGTACGTTTCATATTATCCAACATTTATGTGCAAATGGTTTGACTCCCATAACTGCTCTAAGATGCTGGAATTTTTCTTTTGGTAAAGCCTTGGTGAGGATATCTGCAACCTGCTCCTCGATCATGCATTATTTCATCTCAATTTCTTTTTCTTCAATAGCTTCGCCAATGAAGTGATGCTTGATGTTAATATGCTTTGATCGGCTATGAAAGACAGGATTCTTAGCCATAGCAATTGCAGATTTGTTGTCGCAATGAAGCTCCACGACTCCATTTTCCTTATCTCCAAGATCTTCTAATATTCTCTTCAACCAAATAGCTTGTTGTGTTGCAAAACCTGCCGTCAGCTGTAGATTGCGCCACACTTTGTTGCTTCCTTGAGCTTGAACCAAGAAAAAAACATAGCGGGATGTGCTTCTGTCATCGACAGAACCTGCCCAATCGCTGTCACAAAATACAATTAATTTTGTTTCACACCTGCTGTCATACTTGATTCCATATTCGAGTGTGCCTTGGATGTATCTTAACACCCTTTTAGGTGCTCCCAAATGACCATGACTCAGTTCTTTCATGTATTGAGAAATTAGACTTATTGCGAACATGACGTTAGGCCTTATAATAGTGAGATAGAGCAAATTTCCAATCAAACTTCTATAATTACTTGCATCTGCTTTCTTGCTTCCATCTTCTTTCATCAATTTCTCACTAGCAACAAGTGGTGTATCAACTAGTTTGCACCCGAATATGCTAAATTTCTTCAAAGTCCTCTCGACATATTTCTTTTGGGAAATAAAGACCCCTCCATTATTCAACTTCAATGCCAATAAAATGGTGCAAAACTCCCAAGTCATTCATCTCGTATCTCTTCATCATGTCATTTTAAAAATCAAATATCAATTTCTCATTACTTCCTGTGAACACCAAGTCATCAACATAAAGTGCTACGATAAATATGTTTGAATTCCCCTCCATAGTTGACATACAATGTGGGCTCATTCTTGCTTTTCGAAAACTTATTCTCCATGAAGTAGTGATCAATGTGACTATACCAAGCTCGAGGAGCTTGTTTTAGTCCATAAAGAGCCTTCTTCAGCTTGTACACTTTTTCTTTTTTTCCTTGGACCACAAAACCTTGCAGTTGTTCAACATATACCTCCTCCTTGAGTTCTCCATTTAAGAAGGATAATTTAACATCAAGCTAAAATAAATTCCATTCTTTATTAGCTGCAAGAGAAATTAATGCTCGAATAGTATCGAAACGTGCAACCGGAGCGAACGTCTCTTCGAAATCAACTACATGTTGTTGTGAGTAGCCTTTTGCAACCAATCTCGATTTATTTTTCTGAACTGGACTATCTGGGTTATGCTTCACTTTTTAAATCCACTTCCCCCAATCACATCCTAATCCTTTGGCTTGTCAACGAGCTCCCATATTTGATTCTTTCCAATCATGTTTATTTCATCTTGCATCGCCTTCTTCCAAGCATCTTTTTTGAATGCTTCTTTAAAGTTGTCTGGTTCCTCAATACAAAAATTGCAATGAGCATACACATCGCTCAACCTTCGCATTTTTATTGGCGTAGAAATTGGTAAATCATAATCTCCAGCTTGTGAGCTTGATTTATTAATTTCTTCATTGTTGTCAACTGGATTAGGTTTTTGTAGTGTCTGTAAAAATGGCACAGTCACTACTTCTTCACTTCCATTCTCTTGTTCCCACTTCCGAGTTGCTCCTTCATCAAATAAAACATCCTGACTAACAATAATTTTGTTAGATTTCAGATTATATAGTCTATAAACCTTAGAAAGAGAGCTATACCCCATGAAAATGTATTTTTCACTTGTCTCATCTCGTCAAGCTTTCTCCTACGCTCCTTTGGACCATGAGAGTAACATACACTCCTAGTTACTTTTAAGTGATTGTCTGATGGTTTTCTCCCTTCCAAGATTCAAATGGCATACAGTCCATCACTGCTTTTGTAGGACTTCGATTTCTCAAGTAAACATAGGTATTAACAGCCTCGACCCAAAATCTCCTTGGTACATTACCTTCGTTCAACATTGACTTTGCCATCTCCAAAACTGTTTGATTCATCCTCTCCGAAACTCCATTTTGTTGCTGTGTGTACCCAACTGTGAGATGTCTTTCAATACCTTCATCTTCACAAAATTTCTTGAATTCATTGGAGTTGTTCTCTGTTCCCCTGTTACTTCGCAGAACTTTGATAAATCTTTCACTTTGTTTCTCAGCCATGACTTTAAATTTCTTAAAAACACCAAAAAATTTCGACCTTTTTCTCATGAAATATACCCAAGTCATTCGAGTATAATAATTTATGAATATAATAAAACACATGTTCTGCAAATTGGAGAGAGTTCTCATCGGCCTACACACATCCGTATGCACCAACTCAAGTTTTTCTCTTGCTATCCAAGGGACACCTTTCAGAAATGGCTGGCGGTGATTCTTTCTAAGAGCAAAACCCTCACAAACATTCTTTTTCTTTTCAATAACAGGCAGCCCACACACCATCTTCTTCTTGAAAAGTAGATTAAGCGCACCAAAATTTAGGTGTCTGTACCTTTTATGCCAAAGTCTTGAGTCATTTTCAGTTATGGCTACTTGAGCCACTTGCTTTGCATAATCCATTAGAGAGGGAAACACCTATTTTTGTTCATTTTCACTGTAGCAACTAATCTTCGTTGTTTATCATAGATAGTGCACTCTCGATCCTCAAAATGAAGCACATAATCATGCTCCAAAAGTTGACCGACACTAAGTGTAGCGATGCGCGGAAAAACTCGGTTTTCCCGAACAATTTGTTTTTGTGTTTTAGAGTCGCCACCTATATTATTGATTGGAAAAATAGAAAAACCATTTTTTGAGAGATTTTGGGTTAGGGGCTTAAGTTATGGAATAGGAAGGTCAAGAAGCACCCGTTCCACCCAATCCTAAAATTAGTCTTACTAAAGGGGGGTTTTCAAATAAAAAAGACATTTTAAATAAACAAGTAAAAATATCCATTTAACGAGGTTAAACGGAATATAGGATTGATTGCTTCGAGACCATCCCCATGATTTGGAGAGGCTCTAGGCCGATCCTAGGTTCACTATGCTATACCACTCTAATAGTCAATTAGAAAGGAAGGAAGATTACCTTTTTTGGAGAAGAGATTCAGACAGAGTTTCAACTCAATCCTAGATTTGAATCTTGATGCGGACAGAGCTTCGTCTCAATCCTTGATTCGGACTTCGATGTTTGTTGATCAACAAGGTTGATAAACAAACTTTAGGTGATTTAGGGTGATTTTGTAGGAATCTTTCAGGTAGAGAAACCCACAAAAATGTGTGTGTATGGTATTTTTTGATCAGGGATCCGGGATTATCGACCTCTGAAATACTGGAAGTCCTCAAGTATTTATAGGAGGTTGGAGAGGTAAAGGTGGAGAGGGAAACCACCCTGGGAAGGTTCCAGAACTCAAATGCTATTGGAGAACCGGATGATGATAAGATTTATCAAGAAAGAGGTTGAAATCGACGAGGAAAATGGTTTCTGCACGCCTGCAGGAGCTTAGTTTTGACTAACGGTCGTTAGTCAAAACTTAACGAAATATGACGAAATGGTGGATTTCTACTCTTGACTCAAGGTGAGACTTAGAGTGGTATTACTCTGCTCCGATGGGTTCAAAATGGGGTATCTGCAGAGTCCCTCAGCGACAAGTCTTATGGAAGAAGTCATGTCGACGATAGAAAAGACATCATTCTGGACATCGGGATGGTCGAGCCGCACGGCTTCCTATGTATCTCTATCGGAGAATCAGACCATAACGTAGTTCGACTCCGAAACACGAAAAGGCTGCTTTAGGTATTTTGAAAATCATTTTGAAAATTGAGGAGATTTGATTTTTGAAAAGGCAAATTCATACTGAGGAATCAAATCAAGACCCAATTCTGAATATACCTATCTGTCTGAAGATTCGATTGTCTGGGCTCCGAACCTGTGGGGAAATATGTTAGAAAACAAAGGTTTACCTGTCCGGTCCTTTATATTCTGTTGATTTTGTGACGATTCGCCAGTCTGGGCTCCGAATTGAGATTTTGTCGGGGATGACGATTCACCTGTCGGGGCGTTGAATCAGGCTTTTGATGACGATTCACCTGTCTAGGCTCTGAATCGGGCTTTTTGATTTGACAATTCACCTGTCTGGGCTCTGAATCGGGCTTTTTGATGACGATTCACCTGTCTGGGCTCTGAATCGGGCTTTTTGATGACGATTCACCTGTCTGGGCTCTGAATCGGGCTTTTTGATGACGATTCACCTGTCTGGGCTCTGAATCAGGCTTTTTGATATGACGATTCACCTGTCTGGGCTCTTAATCGGGCTTTTTGATGACGATTCACATGTCTGGGCTCTGAATCGGGCTTTTTGATGACGATTCACCTGTCTGGGCTCTGAATCGGGCTTTTGTTTTGACGATTCACCTGTCTGGGTTCTGAATCGTGCGGGATGACTTGATCTCTAGATCAATCATTTCGGGTGACTGGATGTCGTATCGAGCGATTGTGCGCATGACACGTTCGGTTCGTTCCGTGACTTGCGGTACTGATTTCTTCATGTTTCCTTGTTAGGGTATCATTTCCAAGGTTAATGTGTCAAAATTTTGAATTTTGACATTGCGCAGATACTTATTGTCAAGGACAATTTTGTACTTTTCCAGGGGGCTTGTCTCGCGCGGGACAGCCTGTATCGTGTGGGACAAGGACTGTTGAGGCAATATAACAGCAGTTGTATGTTTATTTTAATACACCCATTTTCAAACTTTCTCTTCAAGTCCGAGCCAAGGCATTTTTCTTGAGATTTCTGTGTACTAATTTGTTGATTTCTCTTCTCAATCAACATTTTAATCTTTCCTTTTTTCCATTATCCATGGCTCAAGAGATGAAGAATCTGACTTTTAGTATCCATTTGCTTGGGAAGGATTATCCCCGGGATGACCTCATATTCGATCGGCCTTCGCATATCTCTCATGCTATCCACGAGGGTTTGGTAAGAATGTCTTTCTTAATCTTGTTTCATGCTTTGCATTGTATTGAATCCCTTGCGTGGAATCCCTAAATTCATCCATTTGGTCATTTTTCTAGAACTTGGTTTTATCATTTCATGATTCATTTTTTGTTGATGTCGTTGGATGTTGTTGTTGTAATGGCGTGCGTATGAGTTCCCTACACATCTTGGATTGTAGGAGGGATTGATTTGGGTAGCCAAATGCTTCCTTGAACATGACTTTCTAGTGTGCATGCCAAGTTGTAAGTACCCAAATCTGGCTCATGCCTTCCGGTTAAACTTTCCGGCAATTTCGGTAAGTTTTCCGGTAATTCCCCGGACCTTCCTAGTATTCCGGAAATATTCCGGAACTGTTCCAAATTAATTAAGGGCTGAAAGGAAGGCTTATCCATTAAGAAACACGTTTTTCTTAATTGGGAGAAAGGTTCTAGAATTTGCCACCTTGCATGATTCTAGAAGTGCTGAGTCATTGTGGATAATGCCGCACGGCTGCATTAGCCAAGGACCTCCAGCCGCACGGCTTCATTCGCTATTCCCAGACTGCCTATAAATAGAGCCCTCCTCTACCCATTTTAAAAAGAACATAAGCAAAATACAACACCACAATACGAAAAATACTCTCCCAAAGGTTGCTGGAAGTCCAAGAAGGTGAAGAAGAAAGCCAAGAAGCCTCCTCCCTCCTCCTTGAAGATTCAAGATCGATCCTTCCTCCTAGCTCCATCCAAAGAAGAAGAGCAAACCATTGGTAACCTCTCACTCCCTAACCTTACATCCTAATTGCTATATGTGAATTAAATTGCTCATTGCATTTATATATTGTTATTATCTTTGCTTGGGACTTGGTAGTTTAAAGATCATATCTTTATCATCCCCCTTCCTCTTTGCATGCATTAGGCATTCCTTGCCATTAAAAATGTAATCTTTATATATAAAGGTGCATCCTTTGCACCTAAAAACCCCATTTTTACATAAAAATGTCATCTTAATGCATCCTTTGCATATAAAGATCAAGTCTTTATCATAAAAATGCATCCTTTGCACATAAAATCCTTTTTCATGCATCCTTTGCATTAAAGATCATATCTTTATCCTAAATTAGCATCCTATGCTTTTCAAAATGCAATCTTTATGCATCCTTTGCATATTAAATGCCAATTTCTTCATAAAAATGCATCCTTTGCATAAAAATCATGTCTTTACATTCAAAAATGCATCCTTTGCAATAAAGATCACTTCTTTAAATCAAAATGCATCATTTGCAATAAAGATCACTTCTTTAAATCAAAAAGCATCCTTTGCAACCCAAAAATGTCATCTTTTCACTAAAAATGTCATTTTTATATTAAATCATGCATTTCCCCCATGTCCCCATTAGCAACCTTGGAACGGACCGGTGTAAAGATCCGATCTTTACATCGTTTCTTCCATAAAGGTTTCATGATCTCTTTAGAAAGGGACAACCTTGAACCCTATATCTCCAATTATCGCTTAAGATGAGTATGAAGCATCTATATGAGCTCGACCGTCTTAAAGCGTAGGATTGATGGGCTAAGGACCCTCCTTTTTTAAAGAACCTCATCTTTGACTATAAAGGGAGTCCTTCTCTCGATCACGCAAGTCCCGAGGTTAAAAATGCGATGATCACAAGTCCAAGATGAGGACGGGATCAAAATCCCGAATACATAAAATCCAAGAAATCCCGAGCGACAACCAATAAATGGTTTGTACGTCCGGAAGACAACTTGGGGCATTCCCTCCCCTTTCATTCAAACACATGCACACAAGAAAGCACGCAAGCAAGCAAGATAAACGGAATCTAGGGAGACTTGCTACGGCAAGGCACCTTGGGTGAACGACGATCCGTTCTTCCCAAGGGGTAACTTAACCTCCGAACCCATAAATCCTTTTTTTCAAAGTTTTGAGGAAATCAAAATGGTGTGGCGACACCGTTTTTCAAATTAAACAGGATGTCTTCAAACTCGCGTGAATCCAAACAAAAATTTGGGCACACATTCACAGTTTGGCGACTCCGCTGGGGATTTCCCAAAGGAGAAAAGCTTTCATTTTCAAAATAAACGATACTCGGTATATAGGTGGACACCACTTAACCTTCCTGTATCGCTCCCTAACCCGGGGCTTGGGATAACCGGTGGTTTAACAATCCCACGTACCGGTATCACTTTTCGAAAAAAAATAAAAGAAAGCTTTTCCCTTTGAGCGGGTTAGACTCCCATCGCGAATTCCGTTTATTTTGCTTGCTTTATTTGCCTTGCATTGCATCATTTGCATCTTGGGATTTGTGCATACTTTGAATGGGAAACAACCCGAAAATAGCAAAGGAGTGGAACCTGGAAAATTGATCCATGCAGTCGTACGGCTCAATCTTCCTTGGATTCTGACCGGACGGCCTCAGTGGCAATTCCACCAGGAAAAATTATGGTTAATACGGCGATCTGGCGGCTTGGGGCTATTCGGTTCCTAAGGCGGCCGGGGCTCCCGAAAATTTACGTGCTTATACGTTGCATTCTCCCCGTCCCGAAAATCATTCCTTTAAAACACATTTATGAAAATATCTGTTTTAACTCAAAAAGGAACATTTTTAGGAGACCGCACACTACGCGCACCTGATATATCCTGTACACTTTGCACGCACGTCCTTCAAACTCGGGGTGGTTCCAGTTGCAGTCACGGACAGCCTTACGATGCTCCCGGGCGCGCACGAAATCATTCCAACCTCCCCATGGCAGCCAGTGTCGACCAATGCACAGTCCGTGTCACACGTTTCAAAAAAAACTGTGACTTTTTGGTTGGTTTTTGGTCTAGTCCGTGTTATATAGCCCAGTTGCATATCCCCGTAAAGGTCAAGCCTTAGTTCATAACGGAAGTCAAGATCTTTCGCTCAAGCGAAACTCTGCCAAAATTCCAACAAGGAAAAAATCGATAGGATCTTGACTCCGACATTGACTTTGACCTGACCCGCATGGAATGCGTAAGAGTCGAGACTGAGTCTTTGCCAAAAATCCAAAGATCTTTCGCTCAAGCGAAGCTCTGCCAAAATTCCGACAAGGAAAAATTGGCAAGATCTTGACCCGGCATTGACTTCGATTCTGACTCACGCATTGCGTGTGCAACGAAGTTCAATGTGACATCGCGTCATCCGGTTTTTGTCGCCCGACCCATGCCTATTATCTTCTCGGACACTACCGAAAGTCAAACGTCATTCGCTCAAGCGAAACTCTGCCAAAATTTCGTTAAGGCAGAAAGACGAGACTTTCCCAGTATTGCCTTGACCATAATTCGCATCGCTCGTGCGTTGAAAGTTCCTATGACCCGCTAGACCCGTTAGGAGCATTCTTTACTCTCGGTCGGTGGGATCCGCGTGCCCTATAGGACCCTCGCCCGGGGCTGTCCACCCTGGGAGGTCGAAATACAGGTGGAATATGAGGGGCTTATAGACGTAGTAACGGAACCCACTGATCCAGGATCTAGAGTAGTTGCGAAAAAGAAGGGCAAATCCCCTTTTCCAACCAAATAGAAACTAATAAAAGACACTGTTTTAAGTAAACTGGAAGATTCTTAATTTGCATATTGCTTGAGCCTTCAGCCTAAACACCTACCTCGAGTCTAAACCTCTCCTATCCCTTTCCCGCAGCGAGAAAAAAGTGGGTGAGAACACCGGGCCGCCGACTTGTTAGCGCAAAATTCTCGAACGCTCGCGAATCCTCGGTTTGGTCGGTCTAGAGAGTCGGAATGTCCGATTCGACAGAGAACACGATCGGTTTGGGTAACCAGATGACTAGGGAAGAAGAGCTAGCCTTAGCCTTGGAAAACAGTCGTAAGGCCCATGAGGAACAGCAGGCCATGCTCATTGATGCGCTCCGCCGTCATGGGGTCCAGATAGTGGTAGAGCCCAACGGTTCCTTGGTTATGGTAGAAGATGAAACTCCAGAAGTAACCATCTCAGCCCCCCTAGCCTATAACCAATGCCCTCCTCCATCCACATATGATCCTTTGCCAATGACTGTCCCTTTTCGCCTTTTTCCAATATCCCAAGCCATCGGGGTCCCGACACCCTCTCCTCCTCGATAAGACCCGACTTTGTTCCCTACCAACAGAGAACAAACGCCACGCCTATCCCCGCAACGCAGCCTCTGCACTACCCTATGGGATTCGCTCCCCTCCCCGCATGGTCCGTCCTGGACAACTTCTAGGCCTCGTAATCAACCAAGTGACCTTACAATCTATGCCCTTCCACGCGAGATCTTCCACCCCCAACCTTGCCAACAGGATCCCACGAGGCTCCTTTTTCCTACTTCGCAACTACGAGCCCAATTCCTATGCCTCGCCGCCTCGGGAAATACAGGACTGTGCCAAGTTTACACCTACTTCCCTTCCAAAGACTCCCAAGCCATGGTACCGGCTACCATTTGTGCCACCTAGTAGCCCCGCCACTCAAATCCGACAAGCCCGCTTCGAATCAAAATCGTCCCCGACCCCAACATGACTTGGTTGATGGAACAAGTTAAGTCCATGCAAGAGAAGTTCGGAGAACCGAACACCAAAAGGCAAAGATACCAAATTACCGATCCCAAAGAAAATTGTCCCTCTTCCTCCAAAATTCCGAATGCCAGAGATTGAAAAGTTCAACGGCACCGATTGTCCCCGGACTCACATTGAAAGCTACCTTCTTGCCATGAGAGCCAAGGATTGTACACATCAGCAAATGGCCGACCATTTTCAGCTGTCACTAAAGGGTTCAGCTCTTAGATGGTTCCTGCAAGTAAAGCCAGAGGCCCGAGCCACCTGGGACCAGATTAAGGAAGCATTTCTGGAAAAGTATAAGGCCAACTTGAATTGGGAAACCAGCAGGAATGACCTACAAGGCACTCTACAGCGCCCAGATGAGCCAGTGAGTGAATTTTACAGGAGATGGAATTGGATGCTTAGTGAAATGATGACCCCGCTGAATGAAGAGGAACAGATGGAGATCTTCCAATCTTGCTTGAAGCCTCAACTAAGGGTCCAAATTGGCAATTACTACTATCCTGACCTTCGAGCAATGGTAAATGCCGGTACCAAGTTTGAAAATGCCTTCAACATGGCCCCAGCCACAGGAGCAGCCAATTCCCACCGCTACAAAGCACCCGTTCCAAATGCCCCAGCTGTCACTATAAAAGGAAAAGAAACGGTTGGCGCTGTCAATTATATTCAGAATGAGAGGGTTGGACAAAACTCAAGCCAAGTAGCTGCAAAGCCAAGACCTCGCTTATATACCGCAGAAGATTTTGGAATGCAACTAGAGAAGGTCTTTGACGGTTTGGTAGCCGAAGGACTCATCAGACCTTTGGAAAATTGGAAACCCAAGAACCCCAGTGTCAGGATGGACAAAAACAAGCATTGCCATTTTCACAAATATCATGGGCATAACACCAATGATTGCACCTATCTGAAGTTCCTGATCTCTCGCTTGATTGAAGAAGGAAAGCTGGAGCCGCCTCGGGGTCCCAATGTGGTCAAGAACCCTCTTCCTGCTAACAATCAGGTCAACATGATCGAGTTCGGGGAGACAAATGCAGTCAATTTTGGAAATCCGGAGATCATAGACATCCTGAAATTCAATGTTCCTTATGCTGAATTACAAGGGAAGTGGAAAGATTTGATTAATGCCGCCGCCATGGAAGGACAGTTTGGGCCCATAGTCGGAACTGATTTCGTTAATGTTGTCAGAGCTCGGCCTCTTTTCTATGATATCGAACCAGTAACCATGGTCAAGATTACAGAAGAAAGGCTCACTTATGAAGATTGCGAGTTTGAAGTGAAACAAGCCATGTTAATGAAAGTTTCTTCGGAGCCCTTCATCACCCATGATGAGTATAATGTATTTGTAATGGCTCTTACTGCTCTCGAGGATCAGTCCCAACCCCCTGTTTGGGAAAAGGTGGAAAGAAGAGTGAACAAGCCAGAAGACTTTTGGGATGAAGAAAGCTGTATCTCAGATGCCGAAAGCACAATGGTCCTCG
Source organism: Adenophora triphylla var. japonica (assembly GCA_022495995.1). NCBI lineage: Eukaryota > Viridiplantae > Streptophyta > Magnoliopsida > Asterales > Campanulaceae > Adenophora > Adenophora triphylla. The sequence continues at coordinate 273,494 of JAFEMH010001695.1, read as the reverse complement.
CCCCGGAGGTACGGATGGATAAAGTTAAGTTCGGGAAAGGAGATTCCGCCAGATCAGTCAGGTATTCCCCATGGAAATGGTGTCAACAAAGGCAATGATGATCCACACGATGCACAGCCAAATGAGAACGCTGACAAGAATGCTACTCCCTAGGGCAACAGCAGGAAGGAGTGAGATCCCGGTCCAACCTTTGTCAAGTACCCTCGAGTCAATAAGTAATGTAGGGTCCAGAGTCAGTAGCATCTATTCAGTCAAGTCGGGAATCTTTGAATTCCAGTCCTCTGAGTCATCTGAAGGCCTCACGCCTGAGGACTATCAATATGTAATCGATGTCATCTTTCCCTTTGCTTTGAATGAAATGACAGATCTTTCTGATTATCCCCTTATTGCCAACTTAACAAATGATAAATTAACTCAAAACTTAACAACAGTTAATAATGAATCATTTGAACAAGATGCAAACACACTAAATGAACAATACATTAAAGAAATTTTTAAGCAGGATACAGAAAAAGAGGAAAACCGGGCCCAAGCTGCCGAGGAGGTTTTGACAAGTGTGAATTTGGGTACTGTCGAGGAACCTAAAGAGACACAGATTGGAAACTTCTTCCAGGGGTTTGAATGGGACAGACTGGTTGATCTGCTCAGAGAATACATGGACGTCTTTGCGTGGTCGTACAAGGATATGCCGGGCTAGACAGCTTCAATAGTAGAGCACGTAATCCCTCTAGCACCGATGCTAAGCGGAAAGCGAAATTGAGGAAAATCAAGCGAGAATGGTCTCTACAGTCAAAGAAGAAATTGAGAAGCTCTGCGGGTAGGATTCATCGCAGTCATCAAATATCCGACATGGTTGTCCAATATTGTGACCGTCACCAAGGCCAATGGGAAGGTGCGCCTGTGTGGATTTCGGGGGAACTAAACAAGGCCAGCCCCAAAGATGATTACCCCTTGCCAAACATAGACATCCCCGGTGGACTCCATCTGCCAACTACAAAGTCAAATCCTTCGTTGATGGTTTTCCGTGCTACAACCAGCATCAAGATGGCCGAGGAAGACCAAGAAAAGACAGCCTTCACCACACCGTAGGGAACTTACTGCTATACAAGAATGCCATTCGGGCTCAAGAATGCCGGTGGCTATTTCTACCAAAGGGCAACACCGACCGCTTTTCATGACATGATCCGATCTACAAGGAGATTAACCGAGGCTGTCTGGGCGTAGAATATCGATATGATAATCCACTCCAAAGGAGAGGGTGGGCAGCACTTTGTTGACTCTACGAAAATCCTTTGAGAGGTTGAGAGTTTCAGACATTCCAGGCTTAGAGATTAAACTCCCAAATTCCGGAAATTACCCTGATCCTGGCCAAGCGCGTGAGCCCCGAGCATCTCGCATTCGTCGCCGTTCGTGAAGGTCGCCCGATCCGAGAGGCAAAGCACAATCGCGCCCAAGGCATCCGGCTTATTCCGCTTTTTAGCGTTGCTGTGGCTTCTGGAGGTGTCTCGCCGTTTTCGCATTTCGTATTTCAGAGTCGCCACGCCGTTTTTATTAAGCCCAAAACATTGAAAAGGGCACGCTTAAAGATAATTTTAAACTGTTTTTGTGTGATGAGATTTTGAGTTCTGGAGGTCGATGACTCCTCGGGAAGAGAATATTAGAATATTAGAGCTCACTCCGAGTAGCCTCGTAAACGAGTCTTTCGGATACCCCTAATATCCTTTAAATGTTGTGTGTGTGTGTGTGTGTGCTTTTAAAAATGCATGTCAGTATCGGATGTCTACATTGTATGCTATGTATGGAAATGTATTGAAATAGTATAGGAAGGAAGCCTTACCAATGTTGGTTCGTGTCCGTTTTCCGCTGGGAATGGTGTTTGAGGTCGAAGTAGCGTTCCTGCGCACGGATCGGGATTGCTTCGGAGATGCCTTGTCCGCGACGCAGTTTCTGGCGTGAGTTGAGGTTGTAGCCGCGTCGCGTGAGGTTCGCCAGCGTGCGCTGGGATCAGTCGGATCACTCGTGCGGAGGTTCGGCTGTGGTGGCAGAGTTACTCGGCGCAGGTTCGGCGTGCGTTGTGGTGGCGTGGAGTCACTCGGAGTTTCGCGTGGCCTGGGATCGTCGCTGACTCTAAAGAGCCGGACACCGTGGAAAGACTGTGCAAGGCCTCGGAGTACCACGAGGGGCCTCAGAGTACCTCGAGAGTGCCTCAAGCGCGGAGCGTCTCGGGGAGCGCTGGGAGGCTTCTGAGCACCACAAGTGGAGCTTCAAGGCCTAAGGATCCGAAAGGGGCCAGAGTGCCTCTGAGAGGACTTAGAAGGGGAGCCAGAAGGCTAAGGGAGGAAGAGAGAAGAGGGAGGTGTCTGAGACTGCGTGGATGAGTCTACGGTGTTTCTCGTGTGTTTGAAAGGGAGTGATCCAGATTGGGGTACTTACAGAAGCCCCTCGACGACGTCACTTATGAAAGAAGTGGGGTCGCCGATAAGATAAGTGGTCCTAATATGGATCGCGTTGGCCGGAGAGGAAGTGACCGTGAGGGTCAGCGAGGACGTGGTGGTGTCCTTTCGGGTGACCGTTTAGGTCAATAGCCGGACCCCGTGATAGGATTCCTACGTATCCTCGGCGGGAATCAAGCCTCGGTCGTAGTTCGGATGCGTGAGTGTTTGTGAATGCGGGCGTGGGGTGCCCCCGTTGTGTGACCGCCGAGGTCGTGGTGAGGACGTGGTGGTGTCCCGGGACCGTATAGGTCGAGGGAAGGACGTGGGCGGTGTCCTAGGTGACCAGATAGGTCGATGGCCGGACCCCCGTGATAGGATTCCTACGTATCCTCGGCGGGAATCAAGCCCGGTCGTAGTTCGAGGTCGTGAATTTGTGGAGCGCGTGGGCGTGGTGGTGCCCTGCAAGTGTCAGGTGACCGCCGAGGCCGCGGTAAGGAAGTGGTGACCGCCGAGGTCAATTGTGAGGACGTGGTGGCGTCCCGGGATGGAAATTTTACGATTTTCCTAATCGGGTGGTTTAAGGCCTTCCGGGCCGAGATGATGCGGAGGTTTATACGGCCCTCCGACCGAGCGGTTTAAAGCCTTCCCGGCCGGGAGAGTAGGACTGAATCGCTCTTCCGATTGGGCCTTGGTGCCACTGAGGACTTTGAATCACATCCGGCGGCGGTTGGTGCCACGCTGAGGACTTTGAATCGTCATCCGCGTGGTGCACCGAGGACTTTAATCGTCATCCGGCGGCGGTGGTGCCACGCCGGGAGGACTTTGAATCGTCATCCGGCGGGTGCCACGCCGGGAGGACTTTGAATCGTCATCCGGCGGCGGTTGGTGCCACGCGGAGGACTTTGAATCGTCATCCGGCGGCGGCTGGTGCCACGCCGGAGGACTCAATCGTCACGCGGCTGGTGCCACGCCGGGAGGACTTTCAGAATACGTCATCGGCGGCTGGTGCCACGCCAGGACTTTGAATCGTCATCCGCGGCGCATGGGATGTAATGCGCGAGGACTTTGAATCGTCTTCTAGCCGCAGCCGTGGATGTAATGCGCGAGACTTTGAATCGTCTTCTAGCCGCAGCTGATGTGGTGCGCGAGGACTTTGAATCGTCTTCTAGCCGCAGCTGATGTAATGCGCGAGGACTTTGAATCGTCTTCTAGCCGCGAGTGTGGAGGCGTGCGTCAGGCTTGAGAGGCGTAGATGCCTTTGTGTTTTTGCATGTTGATGTAGAAGATTGGACTTACGACCGCCTTGAGCCGTTGAAGTGGGCAAGGATGACGGTCGGTGATTGCTTCACCATTTGGCATTTTGGAGGCGCTTCGTGCCAGGACTTGTACTCCTGAGGTGTCTCTGTGCTCAAGTTTTGCCGTTGAGTGGGCAAGGATGATGGCCGGGATATGCGCCCTTGTATGACTTCCCTTTCGACTTGTTGGGAGGAGCTGGCTTACTGATGGCCGGTGCTTGCGCCGCCGTTGAAGTGGGCGAAGTTCGGGCTTACATCCGATCACGGTGCTTGAATCTGGGACGCGTGACCTTGTAGGGCCCTTTTCTATTGGGAAGATAACTCGGACCTCCGGTGGTCGAGTGGTCGTTGAGCGCTCGGGGCCTTGATATTCGTGGCCGGGAGGTGCACGAGGCTTGAATTGCCTGGGCGAGGAGGCGTTTCGTGCCTATGGGATTCGTGGCTGGGAGGTGTTGGCTCCTTCTTGAATTGCCGTTGAGCTTGAATTGCCGTTGAGCGGCGATGGTTGAATTGCCGTCGGAGGTTTACGCAGGTCGTTTGACGGCCGGTGGAATTGCCGTTGAAGTGGGCGAGGTCCGGTCTTACACTGACGGCCGGTGGTTGAATTGCCGTTGAAGTGGGCGAGGTCCGGTCTTACGCTGACGGCCGGTGGTTGAATTGCCGTTGAAGTGGGCGAGGACCGGTCTTACGCTGACGGCCGGTTGAATTGATTTGCCGTTGAAGTGGGCGAGGTCCGGTCTTACGCTGACGGCCGGTTGAATTGCCGTTGGGGCGAGGACCGGTCTTACGCCGACGGCCGGTGGTTGATTTGCCGTTGAAGTGGGCGAGGTCCGGTCTTACGCCGACGGCCGCGGTTCAATCGCCGTTGAAGTGGGCGAGGTCCGGTCTTACGCTTTGACGGCCGGTGGTTGAATTGCCGTTGTCAGGCGAGGACCGGTCTTACGCCGACGGTGGTTGAATTGAAGGGTTAGGGACCATTCTCGCACTTGGATTTGGCCGGAAAAGACCTTAGGATGCCTGGGCAAAGATTATAAGGCGTAAAAGTAATTTGGCCACCTTTGCAAAGAGGTCCGTACGGACCAACTCACGGTAAAGAGGTCCGTACGGACCACTTTGGTTTTTTATTAGCTCCAGTGTTTTGACCGGCTTTAAATTCCGAGGCTCCCTTCATTTCCCATTCCTGGCCAGGAACCAAATGAGAGAGAAAGAGAGAAAACTCCATTTTTGTCCCAAATCTTCCATTTTTCTTAGCTTGAATTGCTTGCAATGGCGGAGGGATCTCGAAGGAGTCGTCGTCAACGCAGCTTCAAGAGGTGGTTGAGCAAATAATGGAGCTTCAAAGGAATTGACTTCGTTCGTTCCATCTTCGAAGAACCCGGATGTTTTGTATCCGAATCCGGAGGTGCATAATCGTCGCTCCATGAACGTTGGAGAGGTAAGAAATCTGTTCCGTTTTGATTCCTCGTCGAATTTTTGAATGCTAGAACTAGGTTTTAGTTTTTCGCATTTTTGAATTTTTGTTATTATTTTATGCCTTTTGTGAAATTCTTGATGAATTGTTAAAAATGGACATGTAAAAATTGTGGGTATGTGTATTTTGTGCGTAAATGTGTAGATTAGCTCTTATTTGTGAAAATAAAGTGCCTATCTAGTGAATTGCATGCTTTGGTGTTTTGTACCGTATGCTATTTATGTATGTACATTGTGAGAAAAAATTATCGTAGTGATAATTTTTGTGGAAAAATGTGACATGTGCCGTGTTTTGTGACGGGTTATATGTGAAAGTGTGTGCCGTGTTGGGACGGATTTTTTTTTTTTTGAAAATGTGCTATAAAGTGTGCCGTGTTTTTGGGTGACGGACTTTGTGGGGAAAATATGTGCAATATGTGCCGTGTTGGGACGGATTTTCTTTTGAAAATGTGTCGTGTAGGGTTTAATCCCCCTTTTTTTTCTTTTGAGAAGATGTGTACAGCTGTGTGCCGTGTTTTTGTGACGGATCGCATGGGAAAAATTATATGCATGATATATGTGAAAATTATGTGCATTGTGTGCCGTGTTTTGTGACGGGTTACATGGAAAAATTATATGTATAATGTATGTGAAAATTATGTGCAATATGTGTCGTGTTTTGTGACGGGTTACATGGAAAAATTATATGTATAATGTATGTGAAAATTATGTGCACTATGTGCCGTGTTTTGTGACGGTTATATGTGCCTTTATATTAAGCACGCGGATTGACGTACCTTTGCTGTGTTTACCTCAGATGCGGGGCTTATGGCCGGAAGGCCAAGAGGATGAAGACTCGGGATCGCCGAGGTCAAGCGTGGAGCTAGCGGCAATGGATGCCCGATATTTCCGTGCGGGCGGTAGGCCGAGTCCCCTGAGGTCGGTTTATGCTTCTCGGCCTAGGCGTGTTCGCTGAGAACCCGGGCCGGAGTGTCGACACGAGGAAGAACAAGAGTGTCTTCTTGGGTTTATCCGAGTATTGGTGGGATACCACCCACACCTTCCACCTCGAGCCGAGGCGAGGCGACAAAGGACGCCCACCGACTTTACTGCGATCACCGGGCTTTCCTTCAAAGGAGAGCCATGCGGTGGAGTGGATACGATAGCCGATGATGTGTTGACCGAGCCGCCGGGGCTTTGAGCCTCGTCCTCGCAGGGCCTCGGGGATGCTGCATGGGCCGACGTGCGGAGATGAGAGATCACACCGCGCAGATTGGGGCCTACATCCGGGTACCTGCCAGGACAATGGGAGCAAACCCGGGCGCGCTCCTTGTGGGTATGCACCGTTCGAGACTTTGTTCTCGAACCACGCGACCGCAGCCTCCCTTCGCCCGCCGGAGAGCTTGACTGATTCGGATAGGGTCTCGCGACATTGCTTGGGGGCGAGGCAGTGCTGGCCGAGCTCTACTTCTCCTCGACCGGTTTAGCTGGTGCCGTCAGCTGTCTGCTTTGACTTTGCTCGAGGTACGAGTTTATCATTGGGCTGCTTTTCTTGATTTAGCAACTGTCATTTCTCCATTGTCTTTTGCACCGAGCCTTCTCGTTTTTGTCACGTGTGGTTTTATGAGGTTTTCCAAAGGCTTCCCGTGGGATAGGGATCCCGGGTCGTTGCCGCGCACCCCGCTATCGCCGGGACGGGCTCGTACGGCGAGGAAGAGGAGGACCACCTGGGAAGCTCACCATCGCCTACTTGGATGTGCGGTGAGCGTTTGGAGCGGATAGCCGCAGGGTCGTCTTGTTCCCGTGGGCTCGGTATGAGGGAGATGAGTTCGAGGGGGCTCCCGAGGTGACAGCGCGGCGGAAGATGCCGCGAGGCTTCGACTTGTGACGCCATGCACTGGGAGCTGGTCTTCCGGGCAAAGATGGCCCGCTGTGCTTCCCGTGGCTCCGAGGGACCCTCCCTTTGGGATGCTTGACTCCCGGGATATGGACGTGCTTGACTTCGAGAGGTACCTCGGTGCTCGGTGCCGAGGAGTTCATTTTATACCTGAGAGGAGTACGGGGGCCTTCAAAGTGAGGAGTGAAGCCGAGGACGCCCTGCAGTGGCCGGCGCGGAGAGAGAGGCCGGCCCGCAGCTCCCCTGCAGGTTCCGATGCCGGGCCGGATTTCACGTACGTCCGCGGGGACGGCCGAGGAGGAGGGTGTCTCGTACTGCCTCGAGCAGCTTCGCCGCATACCGAGTGGATCCCGACAGATCGCGAGCAGGCTGACTCTTTTCCGTCTTGGCATCTTTTCGTATTTTTCTTTTTTTTTTTTTTTGTTGTGAGTATAACCGCATTTGATGAGCGTTTCCTTGGCTTCTTGTTGGTGCAGTCCCGGGAGAGCCTACGATATGTTGACTCTGCCGTTACGTGGCGACGCGCTCCTTCGCTAAGAAGATGGCGTCGAAGGTGTCCCGTCAATGGCCGGCTTCGCTGTCGCGTGCTACAACAGACGAGCCTATGCGTCTTCGAGGCATTCCGTGGACGTTCCTCCGCCTAGAGCCGAGCCTGAGCCGCAGCCAGAGGGGCCTTTGAGGGGGCGGCATAGCATGGATGCCTGGGACGTCTTCGGAGCCGCAGGGCCTTCGAGGGAGCAGCCCTTTTATCGCCTGCGCTTCCGCACGGCGCACAGGCGAGGGTTCCTCGGAGCCTTCTTTCTTCGATCCTTTCGCCGGATTTGATCCTTTCCGAGTACTTCTCGTGAGCCTCAAAGTGGTGCTCAGATTCCGATGATGAGGATGTGACGGGCGAGTTCGCCGGGATGCCCGACTTTTCTTTGGAGGATCTTGGCGAGGATGATGATGAGGATTCGAAAGTAGTATTCATTTGCTTTCCCTCTTTTCATATCCCTCTTTTTTTTTTTTTTTTTTTGTTTAGCAAATGTACATTTTGGTAATTGCATTAAAACACAATGTATTTGCATGGCAAACAAGCATTTTATTTTAAGATGTAATGTCATTTTTGTGATTCCTGGAATTGTCCTAGAAATTGTTGCTATTATTATTTTTTATTTTTGTACATGCCACGTGAGCCGAAAGTGTGTTTGTGGGTAGTGTTTGTTTGCCGGGAATGGCTTTGGCAGTTGTTTGCGCTTTGGAGCAAGGTTTTGCCGAGGACAAAGGGTTTTTGTACCGTTTGCTCGGGGAAATGGGTTCCGTTTGCAAGGAGGTCCGTACGGACATACTTAGCATGCAAAAGAGGTCCGTACGGACCAACCTTGCTTTGGGAAGGACATAAATGCTTTCCAAAGTGCCTCCGGTTCTTCCTCATTTCCCCATTTGCGGCCATTTTCGAGCTTTCTTCCCCATTTTCTCTAGGAACCTCCATTTTTGCCATGGATTCTTCGTACGTCCCTAGAATTTTGCCGAGGCTTTCGCAGAGAGGCAAGCACACTTCCTCGAGCGCTTGAAAACGTGGATGCGGCGCCGTATGAGGCATCGTAGACGGGCTGAGGTAAGGTTTCGTCTTGCTCGGCTTGGTCCGTTAAGGAGTCGGGTTCCCGATTGGGATTTGCTGCGGGCCGCCGCGAAGTTCGGGATGTTAGGAGGCACGTGCACTGTTTCTCCTACAATGAAATGGTGCCCACTTTCGAGGATTTTCGGCTTTGATTGGAGGACCGGAGGTGGAGGCCATCTCGCTTTCTTTCGTTGGTGGTGCCGCGTGAGCGTGAAGCTTCGCAGACTTTCTTCGTGCTTCGTTGGAAGAAGGCAGTGGCATGATCCTTGATTCGGGTCATATTGACATTTCCGAGCCGCCGGAGCGGCTCATGGTTGATGATGAGAGTGACGTCTCTGGGATGTATTTGCCTCATGCGTGACGGCGACGCTTTCCCGGGCCGGCCTCCTCGGCATTTGTGATGGCGCTTTGCTAGATGTGGTAGGCACCGGGCACAGAGCCGGAGAGGATATTGTCCCGTTGGTGCCGGGGGAGACTCTTCATGGTATCGACCGTCCGGCGACCGGGGATCGTTTTATGAGAGGGGGAAGCCCCGCTTTGCTCACCTTGTGGCCGCGAGAGAGACTTCAGTGCCACGCCCGAGGCTCCGACGTCGTTTAGCCCGTGGTCATTTGCTCGCCGACCTCTTGTGTCGGATATGGATCACCCGCCCGGGAGAGATGGATGGCACAGCCTTGGTACGCATCGATCCGCCGGTGGGTTCCGTGACCGGAGGATCGAGACCATGAGGATCTGCAGAAGGGTCCTACGTTGTCGAGTTCCAGTTTGTCTTGGTCCTCCTTCTATATTCCGTCGCTTGTTTCCGGCAGCTTTGGGATGAAGCAGGAGCCTTTGTTGGGCCGGGATGACCTTGCTACCGCGGAGGTAGTTCCTCTTTGTATGGCGCCTTCAGTGCCTTCTCGTATTTTCCGAGGGTATGGAAGTATTCCGCTTTCCCTCCCGTGGTAATTCTTAGACGTCTGGGGAGCGTTGTGACACGACTCAAGATCTGGCCCGGTATGAGCAAACCGTGTTGGGCAGTCCCAAGCTGGTCTCTGGGAGAGCAAAGTGCGCGTAGCGATTCGGGACCCGGCCAAGCCGTAGCAGCTATTGCCTTGGAGTGCCGAAGCCCGGTCCGACCCTTCGATGTGACGGGAGACACTTTGTTTGACTACGAGACTAGAGTTGACCGACCGACAGGGAGAGGTCCTCTTTGCTGCACTCGCAGGAGGAGATCCGAGCCGAAGCACGGCGAATGAAGCCCCGAGAGCTACCGGATTATTTGACTCTACGGGGAGGACCCCGCATCTCTGACTCGAGAGACGCAGAGTTGGTTCACGTGAAGCGAAAGAAGACTCGCCGGGACGAGGGAAGAAAGGAAAGAATGGCGAGGGGACAAGCGCATGGCGCGGAATGACCTCCTAGGTATCCATTCATTGCATTGCAAACACATTATTAGTTAAATGTATTAAGCCGTCTTTTAGCATGTTGTGAACTCGAGAGTAGACCGTGCTTGAACTCATCAAGAAATGTTGTAACCGTTAGTGATTTGTGATTTACTTTTAAAGCTTTGTCGAGACGCAAGATCTCTTGTTTGCCTTTGCTTCGTTGTGCACTTTGCCGGCCCATCTTCGAACTTTTCTCGTTGCATTCATGACCGAAGCCTGGGCTCCCGACGGCAATCCCTTTGCCGAGGCTTTCAGGCTTGGCCGAGAGGTTGAATGCTCCCTCGACAAGTCGTTCGACGGTCTTTTTGTAGCTTCCTTGCCGCTTGTTGGCGTCGGGCTCTTGACCTCACTTTCGCAGCCTTCGCTGAGCTTCTTTTTTTTTTTTTTTTTTTTTTTTTTTTTTTTTTTTGAAGCGCGTGAGGGCGAAGACAAGCCCCCGGGCTTGGAAGCGCATACGAGTCACTGCTTTTGATGCCGAGTGACCCTCGGATGTCCTTTGATGTTGCCGCCGTCGTTTGACTTGGTCAAGGTGACCGCCGGGGCGTGTTTCTGAAAAGTGCGTAGCTTGATGGAGGTCTCGATTGACATTCAAACTTTTGACTTTTTTGTGTATTTTTAGACCGGACCAATTAAGGTTGCCTACGTTCCCCTGACTAGAGGGCTCAGTCTCGCGTAGTTCGACACTACATGGAGCTGCCAAGAGATGCACGCTGTTCTTCTTCAGTGCGAAGTATTCGCGAAGTTTGCTTCCGTTGACCGGATTCATGAAGCGGATTGCCGTCTAGGTCCGTTAGCTTCATGGCGCCTCCGGAGAAGATCTTTCGAACCACGAAAGGGCCGATCCATGTGGGTTCCCATTTTCCCATGGGTTGGTTCGGGAGCGGGAGGCTTTTCTTCGAGTACAAGGTCACCTTCCCCGATGTCTCGGGATTTGACTTTCTTGTCGAAAAAGCTCTAGCCATCCCGCTTTGATAGGCTCCTGACGTGTTCCATGGCCTTTAGTCGTCGCTCATCTAGCAGAGCCAATTCGTCATGTCGGCTTCGAGCCATTCGACTTCGTTGATGTCATTTTCCAGCAAAGACTCTGGAGTGAGGGAATTTCTAGCTCGACGGGAAGGATCGCTTCCATCCCGTACGTCGTGGCAAATGGGGTTTCTCCCGTGGCCGTTCGACTGATGTGCGGTAGCCCCAAAGTGCAAGGTGCAGCCTTCTGGGCCAATCTCGTCCTCGGGTGGTCATTTTTCTGATGATCCGTTCGAGGGTTTTGTTTGCCGCTTCCACGGCGCCGTTTGTTTGTGGCCGGTAGGGAGAAGATTTGTGACGTGTGATCTTGAATTCACCAATAGCCTCTGTCGAATTCCCTTCAAGTGTGAGCCGTTGTCTCTGATATGACCTCATTTGGGATGCCGTATCGGCATATGATGTTTTCCTTGAGGAAATGTGCGACCTTCTTGGAGGTGAGTACCTTGTAGGACTTGGCTTCGACCCATTTGGGTGAAGTAGTCGATGGCTACTAAGATGAACTCGTGACCGTTGCCGCCCGGCGGAGCGATTTTCCCGATGACGTCAATTCCCCAAGTGGCAAAGGGCCAAGGTGTAGTCATGCAAGAGAGAGATCGTGGGGCGGCAGATGATTGAGGTTGGAGAACCGTTGGCACTTGTCGCAGCTTCTGACAAAGTGGATGCAATCTCGCTTCCATGGAGATCCAAGTAGTAGCCCATCCCGAGAATGATTTGCATCAGTGGCTCGGCATTCATGTGGGGACCGCAAGCCCCGTTGTGGACTTCGTTCATGAACTTGTCTCTGCTTCTTCTTGGCCGACGCAGCCGTAGGAGTGGCCCATGGTAGCGTTTCTTGTATAACATGTCCCCGAGGATGACGAAGTGAGAGGCAAGGCGTTTAGTGGCCACGATGCTCTTGGTTTTGACCCCTTCGTGTGCCGACATTCCTTGTTCATGAAGGTGGTTTCCCCGTTCTTGAGGTATTGGAAGATCTGGCTTTAGGCCGGAAATGGCGTCTGGACTTGCGTCTCTTTCGCTCTTCAAAGAATCTTGCAAATCGTTGTGATTAAAACCTTCTCGGCAGCACTTGGGCCCGGTTTTTCTCTCGTTTGACAACATGCTTAAATGTTTGCTTGATGCATTTATTTAATTAATGTGTTTGCCTTTGTATAGATGAATTTAACTGCTTTTGATTAGTTAATGTCATCATTTGTTAAAGATGCAATGAAATGGTTTTTTAGGAAGGTCGGACCTTTATTGAAAGCGTGAAGGTCGCACATTGTTGATCAAAGATTCACAATCGTCGGCGTAAAGCCGTCAAAAGACACAAAAGATGTGAATACACGTACAACAAGACTCGAAGCTAGACTATAGGCGACGAGGATTGGACCAGGCTTCATTACTCTCGGATGGCCGTAGCTCTAGAGGGAGTGGTGCCGGTTTAGGTGGCCAATCTTCCCTTGGCATGAGTCCCGGAAAGTAGCTTGCATGCGGTTCGATTTCAAACCAGATCGCGGAGGTTTTTGGCCGCTCCCCGATGATGTCCCTCCATTAGTGTTGCCACCACCCTGGGGGTTTTTGATGATAGAAGTCGCCGAGGGCTACTTCTAGAGGGCGAAGCATTCGCCGATTCGGAGTGGATTTTTGCCGATGTTGATCACTTTCATAGGGACCCGCTTCTTTATCTCGGATCTTTGCTGGACGACGTTTACAATGTCCGATTCGAGCGGACATGCTATATCTCCTTCCCCGATTAAGCCTTGGAGGAGGTTGCGCCATTGTTCGTCCAAGTCGGACACCGGAATGTTGAATTGAACTAGGCTATGATGGCTGTCCCCGTAAGATCCGAGAGTGCTCGGCCAGAGGGTTGTCTTGCACCGGGGATCGGTGATGAGCCGCTTTGCAAGAGGGTTTTCGGCGAAGTAAGGGTCTACTCCTCGATCAATCTCCATTAGGGCGTCCATTTCTTGATCCTCTCAAGCATTCTTCATGCCGCATATGTCGTAGTTGTCATCCCGTCCCATGAGTTCTTCGATTTCCACTGCCGCGGCTTAGAGCGTGGATGTAAGGATCCACTTCGTAGCGGGACAGGTAGGAGAATCATCTCGGGGAAGAGTATTCGGTCATGTCGGGACCTTCTTTTTCTCGGGGTCATAGCTTGCCGGGCCAAGCACTTGCCATCGCACCGCTTCCGCGGATCACTTCGATCGCTCCATTGGGCATTGATGAATTTCACGCATTGGTGAAGAGTAGATGATACGGCTTTCATCCGATGTATCCAAGGCCGTCCCAACAAAGCGTAGAAGGTGGGTTTGATTTCCACGACTTGGAACTCTACCGACTCCGCTTGTACGTCGAATCGATCCTCAAGTTGATGACTCCTACGATTGGGTCGTGCAAATGAGTCGTAGGCTCCTGACACCCGAGGTGAAGGCCTTATCGTAGAACGGTCGACGCGGAGTCGTTTCAATGTGCTTAAAGCGATGATGTTGATCGCGGAGCCGTTATCAATCAAGACGTTCGGGAGGAAGAACATCTCTATCTTTATGAGGATGAGGAGGGCTTCGTTGTGCCGATTCTCACATATTGGCAAGTCATCGTCTCGTGAAGGCTAAACCGCTTCCCGTGCTACCGCTGACCTCGCCCGTCCGGGGAACGTTCGATCCAACCATTTGTATGCCTCTGGGCCGGGGCAAAGATCGTAGGGAGACAAAGGGCCTCGGGCGTTCTTGTCGGAATTCCCTGGCCACGAGACCTTTTGACTCTTGTTTCACGCTCCTGGGCCATAGCGAGACAACATGCCGACGGTTTCGGAAATTGCAGTGAGTCCGCTTCCGCTTGGGGGTTTCGTCAATGGCTATTGAGTTTACCCCGTCGTTCGGGAATGGATTTCCAATGGTATTGGGACCACGGGGCGTTCCAATTTTCCCTCCTCAATGAGCCCCCGAATCACCCGCTGAGTACGAAGCAATTGTCGGTGGTGTGGCCGGGTAGTTATGGAAGGCGCAAAGGCTTGCTCATATCCATGTTGGGTTTGAGGGTCTTCGGTTGGAAATTCTCGAGTGGTTTGAGAAGATTTCGCTTCACCAAAGCTTCAAATACTTGACCCAAGGGCATTTCCAGGTTATCAAAATGCCGGAACCTGGAAGCGAGGGGGTTGCTATTCTTTGGGGCCGCCCGATCGCGGTTTACTTGAGCTCCGTCTCCGAATGTAGTGCACTGTTCCGCCGCTTTCCTTTCCTTTGGTTGGGGCAGGAGTTGAAGTTGCTGTGTTTGTTCGATAGCGGTAAGACGAGGCAGGGGTTGCCGTTGCCTTTTGAAGACTCGTAGTCTTTTCAAACTTTGTCCCGCGTTGACCATGGCACGGAGATCCGGATAGAAGTGGTGGCTGATCAAAGTCCTCAAAGATGGTTTGAGGCAGAATGGAAGATGTCCATCTCGCTCTTCTTTGGAAAGTGGATCCATTATCTCGCTTAGCTTCCAGCCCATCTTTTGTAGAATTCGCCCACCGGTTCGTCATCCTTTTGTTCGGTGGCTTGCGTGTCATGGCGGTTTGTTTCCCATTCAAGATTGGCGCGGTACTTCTCCAGAAGATTTCACCGATCCGATCCCACGTGGAGCGGTTTTACGCCTTCACATCGAGGAACCACCTTAGTGCTGTGGATTTGAGGGAATGCCGAAAATGATCTCGCCATCCGCTGAGGGGTTGCCCCTTTCGCTCTCATACCCGTGACGTAGGTGTCGATGTGGGTTTTGGGCATTCTGTTCCGTCAAACTTTTCCATTTCCGCATCCCGAACTTTGGAGGGAGAGGGACCACTTTGTTCGGATCGCAGGCGGAGGGAGTCCTTCCGAGAACTAGCTAGCTTGCCTTGCATGTCTTTCATCCGTTCGATCAACCAAGCCATGTGAGGGTCACTGTCCGAGGTGGGTTACCGTTTCTGTGGACGGAAATCGAAGATGGAGGTGGATTGGGTGATGGGATCGCCATTCGGGAGTCTTGGGGAGGTAGTTGAGTGTATACCAACCCATACCCCGGGGTGTTGAAGTTGAGGGCGTGATTGCCAGGTCCGCTAAGGGCCGTGTTTGGGAACCGGGGAAACGATTCGTTAGCCCCAATGGCGGCTAGCAGTGTGGCAAACTTGAGATGTCTGGGATATCCGCTCGGGATGCCCGTCCCCGGTAAGAATGGGGACTTCGATTGTGATTGCGAGGCTCGTATAGAGGCAAAGGATTGAATCCCGGGGGATACCGAGATGCACCGGGATCTCGCGGAGCAGCACGTATGTGTGCCGTTGGTAATGAGCTTGATGTGCAGAGCCGGAAACCGACCGATCCGAGGCAGGCATGCTCTGAGCCGCTGACCGATGCCGGAGGGGAGCTTTGAGCGAGAGCCGCTTGCGTTGCCGGGATCTCGTAGCTTGGCGGAGGCGGGACTCCGCCGATAGCTTTGAGAAACCGGGGAGCCGGTATGTCTTCGTCTTCTATGAGAACAAAGGTTCCATCCTGGGGAACCGCAACTGCTCCTCGAAGACGCAAGGTGTCGACGATCCAGGCTTGCTGTTCTTCTTGGCGCTTCTTGATGGCTTCAAGGCTCGCAGCACCTCCTCCATTGTCCGGAGATTCCTTAGTGGCGGGGTTCCGTTTCCCTCACCGTTATCCGTTGATCCCGTCATGGGGAGTATTGGACGGTGCGGACCGTTGAACCGGAAGGGCTATCGGACCTTGTGACCTCAATCTCTTTGAAAAGGCGGCTTCCAGGGATTCTCAACCACTCTCGGTTCCGGAGAGGGGGTGACGGGCAAGGTTTAGACACGGGAATGGCCTAACGGGATAGAAGGGGGAAAGCTCACGTGGCATGCGATTTCCGTTTCTTTTATTTTATTTTTTTTTGTTGTTTTAATTTACTTAAAACATGTTTTCTCAGAATCCTAGGTAGGTTGGAAAAGATTGCTCTTCTTTTTCGCAACTATGCTAGATCCCGGGTCGATGGAGACCGTCTCGTGCGGCTATAAGCCCTCGTTTTGCACCCGTATTTCGACATCCCAGGGTGGACACCTGTGCGAGGGTCCTATAGTGCAAGCGGTTTCCACCGGCCTAAAAGAAAAATCGAACCTAAGGACCGAGCCTGTCATGTTCGTTTTGATGCGTTAGCCATGTGAATAGTGAACCGAGCCGCCACCGAGTCAAGATCGTGTCAAGAGTTCGGCATGACCTCTCTTTACCTGCTTGCGCAAGGGATCCAGTGACGTTAGGCGTTGGCCGGGTCATATCGTCATGGCCGACGTATCAAAGGCGTGATGACATGGTGTCATGCGAAAGCATGGATGTATATCCTGGACGGAACATCGTCTGGTGTAGCTTCGAAATCAAGATCAGTCAAGATTTTAGCATGACCTTTTCATCGCTTTAGCTTGCGCGAGGGATCTTGAGTTCCGAGCTTTGACTTAAAATGGCCGGCATGGTATATGTATCCAGCCGTATGACACTGACCGGGTAAAAACCAACCGAGTCCGGACAGAGTGTGACTCAAGACTCAAACGTGTGGGTTGACGCTTGGCTAGGATGGGATGTTTGGAACGATCCCGTGCGCGCCCAAGAGGCCTAGGAAGACCAAACGGATCGCAACCGAGACCACTCCGGGTTAAGGGTTGTAGTGTGCAGCAGATCCGAGGCAAAGTGCGCGTAGTGTGCGGTGACCGAGGCAAAGAAGCAGGTGTGAGTAGAGTGCGGTGTAACCGAGGCAAAGAAGTGCGCGTAGTGTGCGGTCTCTAAAATTCTTTTTCGAGTAAAATAGAAATTTTTGAAGAATTTTAAATGTATGCACGTATGTATATTGATGCATTTTTTTTCGTATTTTTATTTTTTTGTAAAATAAAAACGAAGCACGTGCACACACACACAATGCTTAAAGGAAGGGGTAAAATGAAAGTTTGACCCTCATCATCGTTTAAAAATCTTTTGTTTTGTTTAAAAGTTTTTAAAACAAAATATCCTCAATGGAGTCGCTAACCGAAATTACCCGGATCCGGCCGCGCGCGAGCCCCTGGCATCTCGCATTCGTCATTGCTCGGGAAGTCGCCCGGATCCGAGAGGCGCACAATCGCGCCCAGCATCCGGCTTATTCCGTTTTAGCGTTGCGTGTTGGAGGTGTCTCGCCGTTTTGCTTTCGCATTTTGTAGAGTCGCCACGCCGTTTTTATTAAGCCCAAAACATTGAAAAGGGCATCGCTTTAAAGATAATTTTAAACTGTTTTTGTGTGATGAGATTTTGAGTTCGGAGGTCGATGACTCCTCGGGAAGAGAATATTAGAATATTAGAGCTCACCCGAGTAGCCTCGTAAACGAGTCTTTCTGATACCCCTAATATCCTTTAAATGTTGTGTGTGTGTGTGTGTGTGCTTTTAAAAATGCATGTCATCGGATGTCTACATTGTATGCTATGTATGAAAATGTATTGAAATAGTATAGGAAGGAAGCCTTACCAATGTTGGTTCGTGTCTGTCTTCCGCTGGGGAATGGTGTTTGAGGTCGGAGTAGCGTTCCGGCATGGATCGGGATTGCTTCGGGAGATGCCGGTTGTCCGCGACAGTAGTTTCGCGTGAGTTGAGGTTGTAGGCCGCGTTCGGGCGCAGGTTCGGCGTGCGTGGGGATCGTCGGGATCACTCGGGCAGAGGTTCGGCGTGCGTTGTGGTGGCAGGAGTCACTCGGGCAGAGGTTCGGCGTGCGTTGTGGTGGCAGGAGTCACTCGGACAGAGTTTCGGCGTGGTTTGGGATCGTCGGTTTGACTCGGAAGAGCCGGGACACCGTGGAAAGACTGTGCAAGGCCTCTGAGTACCACGAGGGGCCTCAGAGTACCTCGAGAGTGCCTCGGGCAGCGCGGAGCGTCTCGGGAGAGCGCTGGGAGGCTTCTGAGCACCACAAGGGAGCTCTAAGGCCTCGGAAGGATCCGAAAGGGGCCGGGAGTGCCTCGAGAGGACTTAGAGGGGAGCCAGAAGGCTAAGGGAGGAAGAGAGAAGAGGGAGGTCTCTGAGACTGCGTGGATGAGTCTACGGTGTTTCCCGTGTGTTTGAAAGGGAGTGATCCAGATTGGGGTACTTACACAAATGCACCTTCAGAGTGACAAGGGGAAAAGTGCTTGGGTATATGGTCACGGAGCGAGGTATAGAAGTTGACCCCCGAAAGATCAAAGCCATCATGGATATGAGGCCACCTCAAACCCGCATGTAAGTCAAGAGCTTCATGGGTAAATTGCAAGTACATCGGCCCGTTTCGTCAATCGCTGACCACTATGCTGCGAGCCCATCTTCAAGCTCATGAAGAAGAATGTGGACACGTAATGGACCGAAGAATGCCAAGATGCCTTTGACCAAATCAAGGCATACTTAGTACATCCCCGCACTATGCTCCCCACATAGACGTAAGCCTCTTCGCTCTATCTCACCGTCACGTACACGGTAGTTGGGGCTATGCTTGCTCAGAAAAGAAAGACTCTCGGGTAGAAAACGCCATTTACTTTGTCACCGGAAGATACAGGGAGCGAGCTCAATTACTCAAAGATGTGAAAAGACTCCGTGCAGACTCGGTCTCGGGTAGTCGGCAAATTGAAGCATTATATGCAAGCCCACCCCGTGAATTTGGTCTCGAAAATGGACCCCATCAAGTACATCTTTGACAAGCCTTCCCTCTCAATGCGTTTAGCGAAGTGGTCCTTCTTCTTGCGTAATACGACATCAACTATGTGACCGTAAAGGCCATCAAGGGTCAAGCATTGTCGATCACCCGGCGAACTTCCCCAAGCAATGAAGACAGAGGGCCCGAACCCCAATTCCTGCATGAAGGGATCTTTGCGGCTGAGCTCGAGAATAGATGGCAATTGTTCTTTGACTGAGCCGCTAACAAAAGAGGAAATGGTGTAGGAATGCTATTGGTCGATCCAAAAGATGAGCATACCCCCATAGCCCTCAAGTTGAACTTTCCCGCCACGAACAATGTCGCCGAGTATGAAGCCTCGCATTGCTGGTTTGGAGGCCGCCTTAGAAAGAAATGTCAAGGAGCTCGAAGTTTACGGAGACTCGCCCTCGATCATCAACCAAGTCTCCAACAAGTGGAAGACTGTGGACCCTAATCCGCAACGGTATCATGCCCATATGGAGGAGTTGATCGGACAGCTTCAGAGAAGTGACTTTCCACTACTTGCCGAGGGAAAAGAACAGATTCGCAGATGCCCTAGCTACTCTAGCCTCATTGGTAGAGATCCCCGAGGGAAAAGCCATAAAGCCCTTCAGAGTGGGTAGAAGAGAAGCCCCACCTTCTCGTTGTGAAGTGGACCTGGGACCCGAGCCCATAAAGGAACCTTGGTACAATCGTATTTACCAATTCCTCAAAGACGGAGAGTCGCCTTTCGGAGACGAAGAAGGTAGACCAAAAGAAGGTGTCGAGCCAAAAGCTTGCGAGCCCCGAAAAGGTTGGCCTCCCATTATGTCATCCTAGGAGGCAACTTTTTGTACAAGAAACGCTATCAAGGACCACTCCTCTTATGTGTCACTCAAGAAAGAGCCAGAGAGTTGATGACCGAAGTCCACAATGGTCCTTGCGGTCCTCACATGAATGCCAGAGCCCCGATGCAAGTGATCCTCGAATGGGATACTACCGGATCTCCATGGAGACAGATTGCGTCGCACGTCCGAACTCGCGACAAGTGCCGCCGGTTTGCCAACCTCAACCATCTCCCACCTCATGACCCGACCGCATGACGACTCCTTGGCCGTTTGCAACTTGGGGCATTGACGTGATAGGGAAAATAACCCCGACAGAAGCAATGGGCACGAGTTCGTGTTGGTAGCCATCGACTACTTCACCAAGTGGGTAGAGGCCAAGTCCTACAAGGTCCTCACTTCCGTAAAAGTGGCCCAGCTTCATCAAAGAAAACATAATGTGCATATGGGGTGCCCAACGAGATCATTTCGATAATGGGTCACACTTCGAAGGAGATCGCGATAGATCGCCGTCGAATTCCCGAGTTACTCGCCACAAGTCGTCCCCGCATGCACCTCGACCAATGGAGCCGTGAAGCCGCTAATAAGACACTCGAGCGGATCATCCTAAGATGGCCACCCGTGGTCGTGATTGGCCCGAAAAGCCGCACCTAGCACTCGGGGCTACGTAACGTCTCGTCGAACAGCCACAGGAGAAACTCCTTTTGCCCTAACTTACGGGATGGAAGCAAGTGTTACCAAAGTGGAGTTGGAAATCCCGTCATTAAGGGTCCTCCTGGAAAACAAGTGTCAATGAAGTAGAATGGTTGCGCAAGGCATGATGAGTTAGCCCCCGCTGACGAGAGAAGGCTAAAAGCCATGGAACACACCCGAGCCTACCAGAGGCGAATGGCCGAGCGTTTGATAAAAAGGTCAAGGCCGTAGACATCAAAGAGGGTGACTTAGTGCCGAAAGTAAAGCCCCTACCGAGACAACCCGGGAAAATGGGAACCCGTCTGGATCGGCCCTTATGTGGTGTGTAAGATACCGTCAGAGGAACAATGAAGCTTGCGTACTTGGATGGCAATCCCTTTGTCCACCCACCAACGGTGATAAACTCCGAAGATACTATGTCTCGATAAAAAAAAAAAAGAAAAAATAAAAAAAAAAAAAAAAAAAAAGTGCAAAAAGAGTAATACCCACTAGGCCGAAACCTCAAAAAGGGCGGTCTAGGCAAAAGACAGTGGTTGCACATAAAAAAAAAAAAAAAAAAAAAATCTTAGTGCAAAAAGAGTAATGCCCAACTAGGCCGAAAACCCCAAAAAGGGCGGTCTAGGCAAAAATGTGGCCGCACATAAAAATTAGTTCACCGTAATGAACTACGTAGACCTCGAGCCCCTTAGCCTTTCTTGTAAAAGGGGAACGTAGGGCGACCATATATGGTTCGGTCTAAACAATAAAAGGACGATTAAATATGTCCCGATCAATAAAAAAAAAGACATTTGAATTTCCATGAAATGTGTCTTGACTAATTTCTAAAATAATATTTCTTGTTCATTACAAGTTAAAAACTTCTTGATGAGTTCAAGCACGGCCTACCTCTAGACTCGCTAACCTCGCTACAAAGATCTAAAATACAATAAAATGCCTAAATAAACTAATGTGTTTGCAAAATGGCAATAAGGGAATCCTAAGAAAAGATCCGTCGCCGTCATTCGCCGAGTCTTCTTTGGTCTTCTTCCCTTTTCCTCGGCCCCGTCGAGTCTTCTTCCTCTTTTTCTCAATAATGCTCGGTATCCCTCATTCCGACCTCCGGTATCCTCACCGGAGCCTCTACCAACCCCGTGTCAATGAGTGCTCTCTCTATCCGAGCACGAGTCCGCACCTCCTCCCTCCGAGCCTCGGGCCAAAGGAGCGACCTCGACAACCTCTTGTACCGAGCCTCCATATCTCCGACCAAGTCACTCCGACCGGTTATGGCAACTCGCCTTAGCCTCGCCTCCCTCGTAGTCCTACTTGAGTCGCAGCCGCCTCCCAATAAAGCTCGACGTCTCTCCTCCAAGATAACCCGAGTCGCTCCCATCTCCCTCTCGTACTCGCCTCCAAGTAGACAAAGTGGTCAAGATGGTGCTCTTCCCGCTCCCGAGGATAGCCCCGGGTGGGAAAGCAAGATGTGTCCAAGCCCTCGAGAAGAAAGAGAAGCCGGCCGGATCCCTCATGTCTAGAGACATCACCTCCATGGTCCGGATGTCCTCCCGAGTCACTCAATGGCTCCCGTAAAGCCCCAAACCGCTCGGATACCAAGCAGGTATATAAAAGGATGACCGGCGAGAATCACTCGGAACCCTCACAACATAAGACTCCCGAAATATCCTCCCGGTCCGCAACCTCCAATGTGGTATCCACCAACGGATGTCCGAAGTGGATAGCCTAGCCATCATCGCCTCCCAGCCTACCCCGTTCCCGCTCGCCTAGGCGCACCTCTCCGAGAAATCACCCAAGGGCACCGAGTCGGCAAAGCCCTGTGCAAAGCCCCGAGCCTCTCCCCGCAGCCCATAAAGTCAACATAACCGGACTCCTGGACCTCATGAAATGGTCTCCCGAGCCATCCTGTCGATCCCATGCAAAGTCTCCCCAAAACCGGTGGGACGATATCCTTCCCACCCGCAGCCTCGACCATGTCCAGAGACCACTATGACAGCATCCCCACGGACTCGGCAGTTGAACAAAACAGAGAATACGCAGAGAATGAAAGCATCCATAGCCACCGTGGTCGCAGCCATATCCGGGAGACCCAAACTCGCCCGGGACATCGAAAGGTCAATCCTATCCGGGCTACCATCATCCTCTCGCCTCTCTCAAAGGAATCTCGCAGTAAAAGATGCAAGCTTTACCAAGTCACCGGCACGTCTCCGATCAGCGGAATAGATATAGCCTCAATCAAGGCTCACGAAGTCTTCGTGGCGTTGGGACAATTTCGTTGTAAGAGAAGCAAGAAACATGTCTCCGACGTCCTGTAACTTTGCCGCGGCTCTCAACAGTCCCAATCGGGCGGAAGATCCCTCAAATGCCATAAAGACTTGATCTTGAAGGAAGAATCAAGCGCCCCTTGTGATTTTGGAAGTTATGTCTCGCCCAAGATTGAAGATCGGACGACGAGAAAATGGTCTCGCTTCCCCCTTTGCAATCCGACGGGCTTCTCCATCGCAAAGTGATCAAAGATGGTGCTTTTAGGTCCAAAATATGCTGCGGGAACAATTGGGACAAGTCTAGAGTGAAAATGAAATGAAATGGCCAAGCCTTGCTTTTATTCGTAAAATAACCACTGCATAACCGTAAGCCGCATGGCTTCATTTTCCCTCAAGGCTATGCCGCACGGCTACATTAGCCCTCTGCAGAAAAAATTCTGCAACAACCAAAGTTGCTGCCCAAGGGAGTTTTCACCCCACTCTTTCAACCAAAACCTGTACAAAAACATATCCAGAAGCCATTCAAGCATTTATATACCATTATAAATCATTTTGGCCCGGGCCACCCCAATTCCAAGCAAAAAGTCGCCCCAAGGCTCGTATAATATGCAAATTGAGAAAGCATAAATTAGAAAAGTAAATAAAATGTAAATACAATGTTTTCGCCCCATCGGCGCCAAAATAAAGCAAAAAATAAACAAAGTGTGCATAAAAATTGTTCATTATTTGTTTTCGTTCCAAATCTATTCTAGAGACCTCCTAGGCCTCCGATTCTTCTTCCTCCTCGTCGCTACTCAGCTCATAAATGCTAGCCTCCCTCATCAAGTCCTCCTGGTCTCTCACGTCAGACAAATGGACATTATCGTGCCCATACTCGGCCCACCGCTCCGTAATGTCGGCGTTGGGTCCCCGCCCCGAGGCATGGCACCGGGAAGAGTACTCCGAGGCCGATGAGGTAGACGCTGTGCCCCCGACATGCCGTCTCTTGCGCCCAGGCTCCTGTGCATCCAGCTTGCCCGCCTTCAAGCGCGAGCCGCCTTCCTCGTAAGAGACCGGCACATGTCCTTCCAGCCCCTATTCCGCCTGACCACCCTATCGTAAGTGCGAGCCGAACCCGAGAAAAGAATAGAAAATCTCGTAAAAATCTCGTAAAATCTCGAAAATTGCAAAAAGCGTAAAATCGAAAGCTAAAAGGGAATAAGACCTAAGAGTATACTCACAAAGCTATCAAAGGCAAGGTGTACTGGGGCTCCCTAGCATCGGGGACAGGTATCCTCATCCTCCTCGGCACTCCATGGACCACATAGGACAGATGCGCAGAGGGATCGGCGGGTCGCAGGCTCATCCTCCCCATATCCCCGAGTGACCGCCGCCTTCACTAGCTTCGTGGCGCCCTCAGCGCTGCTCCACAAACACGGCAGTAGGGGGTGTCCATGTCAAAGTACTCTCCTCTGCAGCCCACCTTTGCACAGTACCTCGCTATCTTATCCTACGGCCAATCCCCGGGCCGTAGCATCCGTCTTTGGAGGATCCCGAGGAGTAATGGCGCCCAATAGAGGGACATGGCCATACGCCTCGAGAAACGGTCCCCCAAGTAAATGACATCACATGTCGCCCAGTGAGCCACCTCCTCTCGCCTCGTCACATCAATGGCATCTCCCAAAGAAGATCTCCTGATACCGCCCCAAGGGTAGAAGTCCACTCCGTCATGCCCATCTCTGTTGATGATCGGCCTCACCATTTTGTAGTCGAAAGTGATCCGGGTCTTCCCCGTGAATTTATCCTCGCATCTCCCCTCCAAATAACCATAGCAGGGAAGATGGTGACATCACTCGCCGGTTCCAAGGGAAGAACCCGATCACCTCACAAAACCAGCCCGCATGTTCAAAACATCAAAAGGTCATTCTCTCTCTCATAAAAGTCTCAAGACAGAAAAGAGAAAAGAAAAAAAGAAAGGAGACTACCTCAAGGGCAAATGAGAAGCACCCATGGAAGCGGCCTTTGTTCCGACCGTACATGTCCAACGAGAAGTACAACTCCGCCAATCCGGCCTCTCCCCAAGAGACCGTCCCTATCCCATCCACATCCTCCAAAGAGTCGAGGAGGCAAGTCATGCGGCGCGTCCCTGCACTAGCAAAGATAGTGGCAAGCATCAACCATATGAATGCTCTAGCTACCGGCCAAGGGCCACATCATTAGCAAGCAAAGTTACGCATGCAAGTACGAATCGCCACCTCGACGTTCCCGCGTCTCCATCCCGGCCCCTTGGGAATCGGCTCAAATCCAACCAAAGCCCGGAATTCCTCGACGGTAATATGGTCTCTCCAAGTCACGGGCCTCCCGTGAACCTGTAGGCCGCAATAGCCTGTGAAGTCGGCAGGAGTCACTGTCGGCTCTCCCCGGCTGGGTGGAAGCTATGGGTGCTATCCCACTGTAACTCGAAAGGGCCTGGACCAAGCCCTTGCTCTTAGAGGTGATGTGAACACCCCTGCCGATGGCCTCTACAAACGCATCCAGGCCGGTAGCCCTCACCAAATTCTTGGGGTTCACCCCATTCTTCACAAAATCCGGCATCCTCTGCCAAAGCTTAACTGCTATCTCCGATGGTCCTCTAGACTTGTTCTCCTGTAGACAAGCACAAAAAAAGAAGTGTCAGTCCTTCATCATTTTCAAAAGCATGCATATATTCACAAAAGCGCACATGTTTTCAAAAGAAAAGCATTCACAAAAGTTTTTCTAGCATTATTTGCATCAAAAAAGCGTCTTTCATCACTTGAAACGCGTCATGACAAGTCCCATTGCTTTTCTAAGGCGCAAAATCACAATTTTCACGATTCTTTGCACATAAGCATTATTTTTTCAAAAATGGCATGCATGAATCATTTTCATCTTCCAAAATCATGTTTTCTCATTGAAAATCAGAATTTTGACCTAGTTCTAGCACAAGGCAAGGACTCCGTCTCATATTTTGATAATTCTCATTCTTACTTTTGCGAGAAAAAAGTGAGTCATTCTCATAATTTTTGTCAAACAAATTGCACATGCATATTCTTAGCCTCATAGGTTGTTCATGCATCTCAAAATCATTCAAAAATCCTAGAATTCGGGTCAAGCCCTAAATCATTCAAAAATCAAGCAAAATCATCGGATTTGAGCAAAATGAGAATGCTTACCCCAACCGATCGCGGGTTCGTTGATTTATGCTCCCTTCTCCCCGGATAAAGCTCCGATGGAGGCGTAAGGAAGTCATACTTCCTCTCCGTCCGAACGAGCTCCTTTCTCCTCCTTCTCGCAGCCGCGGAGATGTTCCTTCTTGCTTGCCTCGGTATGGGATTGCCCTCCGGATCCATTCCAATCGATAGAAGCAAAGGGAATTGAAGAATTTTGAAGAAATTCTCTCCTTTCTCTCTCTCTTCCTCGGCAGTTCTTGGGCGGCAATAATGCCCAATGCCCGTTCAAACCTGTTTTAAATAATCTGGAAAAAACAGGTCTCTAGCCGTACGGCTCCTTTTTCTCCATCTCATGCCGGGCGGCTTCATTCATTACAATCCTGCCCCTGGACCTTCCACTTGGGCATGCAATTTCCGTTATCTTTTAACCAAGATAACATCTTTTTCAGAAAATATCCCTTATCTCTTTAGCAATCAAGCTCTATTCCCAGTCGCCTCCGTTAATTCCGTTATAACGGGATAACGCTAGGTGACAACCTCCGAATTGTCAAAACTCTAAACTGAGCCTACCTCTATCCCGAATAGTGACGTACGCTCAAGTTTCTCTCAACTTAAGCTACCTCTATCCCGAATAGTGACGTACGCTCAAGTTTCTCTCAACTTAAGCTACCTCTATCCCGAATAGTGACGTACGCTCAAGTTTCTCTCAACTTAAGCTACCTCTATCCCGAATGGTGACGTACGCTCAAGTTTCTCTCAACTTAAGTTACCTCTGTCATGAATAGTGACGTATGCTTTGGCAACCCATATCTCTGATTCGAAAGAGATTGAGATGTATGCTCAAGTCATTGGCAACCCATATCTCTGATTCGAAAGAGATTGAGACGTATGCTCAAGTCATTGGCAACCCATATCTCTGATTCGAAAGAGATTGAGACGTATGCTCAAGTCATTGGCAACCCATATCTCTGATTCGAAAGAGATTGAGACGTATGCTTAAATCATTCTAGCTCTGGCAACCCATATCTCTGATTCGAAAGAGATTGAGACGTATGCTTAAATCATTCTAGCTTTGGCAACCCATATCTCTGGTTCGAAAGAGATTGAGACGTATGCTCTGGCAACCCATATCTCTGATTCGAAAGAGATTGAGACGTATGCTCAAGTTCACCAAACTCTAGCTACCTCTATCCACTCGATAGTGACGTCAGCTCTAGTTTCAACCAGGTGACAGCCTCCATTAATTGTCAAAATCTCAAGAATCCTAGACATCGTTCCTAACTATCTAGTGATGCTTGAACTACGATCAAGGCTTGATTCCTCCGGGATACGTAGGTAGCCTTTTATAAAAGGTCCAGCCATTCGACCACTTTGGTCACCTGTTTCTTTGTCACTCCTCGGTGATAAAACACCCCCTCATAGAAGTTCAGATATCCGACCACCTTGGTCACTCCTAGCATATCCCCAGTAGGATCAATTGCTTGACCTCCTAGGTCATTTTCCCCAGCAAGAGACCAGTTTCTCTTCTTCCTCCCCCAGCGGATCCTAATTCCGAACTACGGCCTGGCTTGATTCCTCCGGGATACGTAGGTAGCCTTCCAGAGGTTCAGCCACTCGACCACCTTGGTCATCCAATCCGTCTCGGCATTCGCCAGATCGGATCCTTTTCTATCGACAACCCCACTCGCCTTGCAAGTGACGTTGCCGAGGGGCTGTAAGTACCCAAATCCGCTCATGCCTTGGGTTAAATTTTCCGGCAATTTCGGTAAGTTTCCCGGTAATTCCTGGACCTTCCTAGTGTTAGAAAATGTCCTGGAGCGAGTCCCAAATTAAAATTAGGGCTGAAGGAAGCCTTCCTAATTAAGAAAACACGTTTTTCTTAATTAGGAAGAAGGTTCTAGAATAATGCCACCTTGCATGGTTCTAGAATGCTGAGTCACAATGGATAAGCCCGCACGGCTGCATTAGCCCAAGGTCTCTGGCCGCACGGCTTCATTAGCCTTATCCAGACTGCCTATAAATAGAGCCCTCCTCTACCCATTTCAACAACAACAACAATACACACAACAACAACAATACACACAACAACAACAATACACACAATCCATAGCAATACACTCAGTCACTCCCAAGACGTGAAGAATATTGGTGAAGGCTCAAGAAGGTGAAGAAGAAGGCCAAGAAGCTCCCTCCCTCCTCCTTGAAGATCCAAGACCAATCTCTCCTCCTAGCTCCAACCAAAGAAGCAAAGGAAGCAATTGGTAACCTCGCACGCCCTAACCTTGCTTTTAATTGATATACTTGCTCATTGCATTCATATATCTTGCTTGGGACTTGGCATTCATAGTTAAAGATCACATCTTTATCACCCCCTTTCCCTTTTTTCATGCATTAAGACCTCATTTGTCATAAAAATGTAGTCTTTTTCATAAAGGTGCATCCTTTGCACCTAAAATTCCCATTTTCAAATAAAAATGTCATTTTTATGCATCATTTGCATATAAAAATCTAATCTTTTCAATAAAAATGCATCCTTTGCATTCAAAACCCCTTGTTCAAGCATCATTTGCTTTAAAGATCATGTCTTTACCATAAACTAGCATCATATGCTTTTCAAAATGCAATCTTTATGCATCATTTGCATAATGAATGCCAATTTCTTCAACAAAAATGCATCATTTGCATAAAAAATCAAATCTTTATGCATCATTTGCAATAAAGATTATTTCTTTAAACTAAGTGCATCATTTGCAATCCAAAAATGTCATCTTTTCATTAAAGTGTCATTTTTCATCATGCATTTCCCCTTTCCCCCAACCTTGGAACGGACCGGTGTAAAAGATCCTATCTTTACATCGTTCCTTCCATTAAAGGTTCACGATTTCTTTAGAAAGGGATACCTTGAACCCTATATCTCCGATTATCGCTTAAGAAAGAGTATGAAGCCTCTATACGAGCTCGACCATCTTAAAGCGTAGGATTGATGGGCTAAGGACCCTCCTTTTCTAAAGAACCTCATCTTTGACCAAAAGAGAGTCATTCTCTCGATCACGCAAGTCCCGAGGGTCCCGAGGTTTAAAATGCGATGATCACAAGTCATAAGATGAGGACGGGATCACAATCCCAAATACATAAAATTCCAAGGAATCGAGCGACAACCAATAAATGGTTTACGTCAGGAAGACAACTTGAGACATTTCCCCCTTATTTTCAAACACATGCACACAAGAAAGCACGCAAGCAAGCACGATTACTGAAATCTTGGGAGACTTGCTCCGGCAAGGCACTTTGGGTGAACGCCAAACGTTCTTCCCGAGGGTAACTTAACCTCCGAACCCAAGTAAAAACCTTTTTTCAAAGTTTTGAGGTAATCAAAATGGCGTGGCGACTCCGTTTTCAAATAACTCGGATGTCTTCAAACTCGCGTGAATCCAACACAAAATTTGGGCACCACATTCACACACTGCTCCGGCCGTCTTGCACCGCGAGAACCAATGATGGAATATAGAAAGACGTGCGAGACAGCCCGACACTCGACAACCAATATAGACCCTCCCGGTGGTCCTACAAGTCTGTAACTTCCAATGGGGAACCCACCATCGCAAGTGATGCGTGCGGAGTGCGGCCATCCAGAGCTCCGGCTCGGCACATTTTGATGCGCCCCCTATCACCGGGTGGACGTCGAGAGAAAGACCAAGCGTCACAAGACATTGGCACCTCGGGCATCATCTGCAGCCTCTCCCTCAACCACATGGTCGGCATAGCGGGACTCCCTCCCACATGTATCGGCTACGGTCGCCATCCGACCTATGCCCGGGAACGTCTCGCCCAAGACCGGCGGCACGATGTCTCCCCACTCCGCCTTGCCTCACCGGGTCCGGTACCTTTGTGATGGCACACACCCGAGAGACGTGAATGTGAACGGAGTAGCAATCGCGCCTGAGCAAACGCGTCCCACGAAAAGACGCTCCCCTCGGCTCAGACAAATCTTTCGGGCGGTCCCGAAATGTCAACGTAATCGGTATCTGTATCGGCATCCCGTATGCTTCTCAAAATAGGAGATACCAAACAAAGACACTAGCTTCTCAACGGTGGCCATGCCACCGGCATACGGAAGAACTAGTCGTTCCGTCTCGGGTCCTCCCGAAATGTCCCGGAAATCTTCAAACGTAGGAGTGACTTCGTTGTACGAAAGCTGTACACATTCCTCCGTACGTCCCCGGAAGCGAGACGCGGCTCTCAAAAGATCCCAATCGGCATGAGCTCCTTCAAAGCCCAAAGCAGATTTAATCCCAGTAATGACCTTCGAAAAACCCTTTGTTACGCCTCGTATGGTTCCGTACCCACGGTGAAAGTTGGCCAAATATCGCTCTTGCATCCGAGACGGTAACTTGGGAAAGGGAGCCATGAAAAATGAAGGGAACCTTGGAAGTTTGAGAGAATTCAACCAGAATGATCAAAAACTATGCGCAGTTTCTTAACCAATAGCAAAGCTGAAACTGCAATTTAAAGAATCTGGAAATTCATTCCAAGTCCGTGGGACTCCTCGCGTAGTTGACTTGGTCAACTCTGCGGCCAGTTGCCCTAAATTGGAAACATTTCCAAACAACTCCTGTTCACCCTTAAGAAACTGCGTGCGCCCATGGTTTCATTCAACCAATATCGGTATCCCTTAGCCCCAGGGCTCGTGCAACGGTGCAAATAATTAATATTTAGTGCATACATGCTTAATTTTTGACCCGTTCAATTTTTAATGCATTTCTCATTTTATTTATTTTTGATTAACCTACTTCCTTATTTGCCAAAAATAATGTAAGGTGATCACGGAATAAATATGCGAAGCATGTTCCGCCCCACGGGCGCCTTTTTGCAAATGCGGTTCAAATCAAATTTGTTCCCGACAAATACATGCATTTTGTCTAAACAAAGCAAGAAAGAAAGAAAGCAAGAAAATAGGACTACTCTGAGTCCCGCTCGTCATCCGTGCACTCGATGTCTTGCTCCGCCATGCCGGATCCGTCGCAACAGGGAACTCGCCAAATTCCTCCAGTAGGGAATAGGCAAAAGGCCTCCTCGAGTACGCGAACTCGAGGACTCCCCCTCTCGCGTCCCAGAGTGCGCGAGGAAGAAGGAGCTCCCAAATCCGCCGTTCCGCCCGCGAACCGGCCAAACCCAGTGTAAAGTCCTCCCCACCAGCTGTGGGAGCAGGCGAATCTCTCGATCTAGACGGCCCTCGCTCACGGACATCCACGCTCCTCCGGGAACTGCACCGCATGAACTCCACGAGTCTCCTAGCGTAGGCGGACCACCCATCCACCAGCCTCATGGCGTCATTGTACGTACGGCCAGACACCTACGAACCCGGAAAGTCATCAGAAGACAAGCAGAAAGTACAGATGCAACATTTGCAGAATACTACTATCAAATGCAGAAAACCAAAAAGGCGCTCACCGAAGCATTAGGGTCAGCCCTGTATCGTGGTCTCGGCTCAGCCGGGAGCGGGATCACAAGTCGCCTACGCGAACCATCCAGCCCCTCGTACGCCAGCCTAGCTCGTGGGACCGGAAAATCTCGAGGACCTCCAGGGACCTCGCCCTCCTGTCTTTGCGCTGCGGGCTCCTCGGCCCTCATCCTCAAGAAAACATCATAGGCGGCCCCCGCTATGATGTACTCGATGTACACGCCTGTATGTACCCCTCCGGCTCATCCATCGGCATCTCCAGGGGGATCTTTGCATGTACGTCGGAGGATCCACCCAGGCACCCGAGGAAGGGACCCCTGCCTATGCTGACGAGTCACCCTCTCCCCCAGATACATGGCATCGCAGTGAAGTCCCACCAGGAGCTTCCGCCGCCGTGTAGTCTCGCTAGCAATCTGAACAGCGACGGCATCGAACCTACTCCACCAGGTCAACTGGATCCTCTCAGAGAACTCCCGGTTCAGTGCCTGAGACACCTCCTCGTATGACACTCGAGTGCCAACTCTCGAAGAGACCGCCCTCTTCGCTTTCTTCTGCCAAACCAGCATGGCAGGGAACAAGGGTCGGTACGGCTCCTTGATGTCCCAATCTCGCAGACCGAACACCTCATAGCACTGCACTCCGCCAAGAGAATGGAAAGTTATGTCGCCTACAAAGCGTATACATACGAGTACATAAAAGAGGCAAGGAAGAGAAAAAGTACATAAACTTACATCCAAGACGGGCGTGAAGGCCTAAAGGAGTGCTCCTCTCCTCGCGAGAACTCCGTCCAGTGGAATGGTAGAGCTCGGCCACCAGCCTCCCCCACGCGAACCCCTCACGGCATCCAAGTCTATCGGCGGCCGAGCAAAGGGAAGTGACAGGACGTGTCGAAGTCGGGAATAAAGTCGCTGACAGCGCAAACCAAAGGACCCCTCGAGCCAGGCGCTCCGCGGTCATCCTCAAGGATCTAGCCAGATAAGCGATGACACCCGCCTCAGATGCCTCTCCATCGGCTGTACCGAATGCCTAAGCCCCCGGCATCGGTAATATCAAAACCCAGCAGCCTGCATAACCGCTCCGGGTGTAACCATTAACCCACACCCGCCGTGTTGCCATAAGTCGGCAACCCAATGATAGCGGCAAAATCCGTGGGAGTCACCGTCGCCTCCCCATCTCGAAATGGAAAGTGTGGGTCGTATCCCACCAATACTCACTCAGAGCAACATACATGGACCTGGCCCTCGGCGTATCAGCTGTCGCAGCCACAACACTGATGAACCCAGCCAACCCAGAGTCAAGCACCAGCTGCCGCGGACTCCTCTCTCCCTCCCGAGCCCCGTTTGGTATAATATCCCACAATGCTCGCACCGCCTCAAAAGCACCCCGACTCTTCTGGTTGTGGGTATTAACCGTCCCTGTCCCCTGCATACAAACAAAGACAGAAGCAACGTCAACAGAATGCACCAACGCATGTCAAAATGATGCAATGCAGATACGGTTCTCATTCATTTCCTACGTATATTCCCATCATTTCGAAAACTCCGTCGAATCCGGAACTTTCAAAACATTTCGAAAACTCCGTCGAATCCGGAACTTTCAAAACATTTCGAAAACTCCGTCGAATCCGGAACTTTCAAAATCTTTCGAAAACTCCGTCGAATCCGGAACTTTCAAAACATTTCGAAAACTCCGTTGAAACCGGAACTTTCAAATCTCTTTCGAACATTTCGAAAATTTACTCCGTCCCGAATTAAAGCAACTTTAATTTTGGAAAATGCATCTAGACATGGAATTTTGCAACCAAAATTTTTATGTCATCCACCCATAGTGTCAATTGAACTACATCCTAGTCAATTTCGACAACAATTCATGGCAAAGTCAAAAGCCCCAATTCGGGCACCAAAATCCCTAAGTTCATTCCTAAACAAATTTCTAACATTTAAAGAATGCACATTCTTAAAATTAATGGAATTTGTAGGAAGCTTACTTGTCTCTTGATCCCATCCTTGGAGTTGTGTCTATCCCTCGCCGGATAAAACTCCGCCGGATTCAATGGATGCACAATGGTTCGAATGGTCCGAACCAATCGAGTTCTTTCGTCATCGGTCCTTCCGTGGCGAGCCATTGGTCCCAAATCACCTTCCATAGCGATTTTCCTTCACAAATACGGGCAAATCTCACAATTTGGGTTGGATTTTCTCTCCTCCTTTCTCTCCTCCTCGTCGGAATTTATGGAAGAAAATGGCCTCTCCTCCCTCGGCCTCGGCGCTGAAAAGGACATGGTCAAATTCAGTAAAAGTCCGACCGGACTCTTATTGCACCAGATTTTTTTTTTTTGCCACTTTGGCCCTCGCTTTATGCGGTTCAATTTTACCTCTTTTGGCCCCCCAAAAGTATAAAATTTCCCCAGTTAGACATTTCTAACACCCCATCCCCCGAGGATAAATTCCCAGTTAGTTTTCACTAACGCTCGTCTCCAGACGTTATAATTCCTAATGGTTTTCACCATTACCCATATCCTCAATCGCGACCTTTCACGGTCCGATTTCAATTCTCAATCGCGACCTTTCACGGTCCGATTTCAATCCTCAATCGCGACCTTCCACGGTCCGATTTCAATCCTCAATCGCGACCTTTCACGGTCCGATTCCAATTCTCAATCGCGACCTTTCACGGTCCGATTCCAATTCTCAATCGCGACCTTCCACGGTCCGATTTCAAGTCTCAATCGCGACCTTTCACGGTCCAATTTCAATTCTCAATCGCGACCTTTCACGGTCCGATTCCAATTCTCAATCGCGACCTTTCACGGTCCGATTTCAATCCTTAATCGCGACCTTTCACGGTCCGATTTCAAGTCTCAATCGCGATCTTTCACGGTCCGATCTCAAAACAGTCAATCCTGACCTTCGCGGTCCGACCTCCACTCTTCTATCGAGACCTTCGCTGTTCGTCTTCCCGGCAAAAGCAATAAGCCCGAACCCCAAGGCACGAACGCCTTGCAACAATCCCTCTTCGGCCATCCTCGTAAGCCCGAACACCTTTTCACTTCAGCAAGTGAACATTCATCTCCCCGGCCGCCAATCGTAAGCCCGACCGTTCCACCTCAGCGGCCATCAAGGTAAGCCCGCACAACAATCCCTCTTCGGCCATCAAGGTAAGCCCGAATGCTCATCCCCAGCAGGATTCTAAAGAAGAAATGTCGATCCCGCCGTGTTGTTAATAACGCCAGTTTAACACAACCGTTCCCCTCATTGTTACCTCATCCCCAGCAGGATAAACTCCGGCAATGCAATAAGCCCAAGACGCACCCAAGGCACGAACGCCCTCGTCGCATCGCAACTCCGGTTTGAGGCGCCACACGCCTCGAAGGTTTCCGAAGTCCTAGGTTCGACGCCTCCCAACAGTCTCCATTCGTGCATGTGTACCTCGCGAATGGTCTCATTCAGGTTTAGACGCTCCTAACATGTCTCGCTCAGTCAAGGTCCCCATGCGCGCCCTCGCCCCCTTTCGAACTACGATCGGCTTGATTCCCGCTCGGGATACGTAGGAATCCTTTTCGCTATGGGTCCACCACTGACCGCCTGTGTCTCTTTCAAAGTAAGGCATCCCGATTTGGATCCTTATCTTTTCAACGACCCCACCTCCTTCGGAAGTGACGTCGCCGAGGGGCTAACTGTAAGTACCCAAATCCGGATCGTCCAAATCAAAAGTTAACCGAAATCCGTTAACCGGCCCGCTCCAGTGTTAACCGAATTCGTTAAACTCCCCTGCGTGCCAACGAGACATCCCCGGATCGCCTGCATCCCGACGCCGAACCGTACTTAACACGTGTCATCTCACGTAAAGTATGGCTTTCCCGAAAACGCATTTTCCGGCACTTTCCGGGGCATTTCGGACATTTTCCAGACTGTTATTTTAAAAACGGACAAACCGGACCGGGAACGAACTCCCACATGGCCGGTGACTCGGAGGGCACGTGGCGCCATGCCACCTCCTCTAGTCACTCTTCAATCACAAATCAAGGCCAAAAGACCAAAATACCCACGATTTGCAAGCCAAGTCCTGGCGGGACTCCCTGTGCACATTTTCTGAAATTGCCAGCAAGTCCTTCAAATTCTCAAAATACCACAAAACCCCCTGGATTCAGGCAAAGTCCGTCCGGACTCCTACTGCATTTTTCACCTATAAATAGAAATGGCTGTCAAAGCCAAAAGGAGAGACTTTTTACTCCAAAAAATCACCACACCCCTCGGCCCAAACTGATTTCACCCCTTTCGAGCTTCCGTTCTGTCTCGATTCACGTGAAACCTTCGTATTTCGATCAAATACGCCCCTTACTACTTCGAAACAACCTTTCGAACCACTTTCCGTGTCCCGTACACACCTTCCGAGCCAAAGGAGTCGACCCTAGCCATAGGTATAACTCCCTCTCTCTAAATCTTTCGTTCCGTCTCGGTTTACGCGCCAGTCGCTACAACCGTTTCGAACATCGTTATCGAAATGTAGACGCCTCCGTCTAACGGGGTCCGATACGTTTTAGCCCCTCGATCCTCTTCTCTTTCCGTAAGAGAAGTAATCACGGGTTAAAACGGCGTTCCGACCCCGTTTCGTTTACTTTTATGTCATTTACCAATTCCGGATCGATCGATCCGTTGATCGTTATTTAATTTCCGTCATTTACAAATCCGAGCCGTTTGGCCTCGTTGATCGTCATTTACAAATCCGAGCCGATTGGCCTCGTTGATCGTCATTTACGATTCCGGATCGTTTGATTCCGTTGACACTGCTTTAAATACTGTCATTTACAAGTCCGACCCGTTTGGATCGTGATAGTATTTACTTTTCAAAGTCCGAGTCGCAACCCGATTCGTTGATCGCATATCATTTAATACGCATTTTTCCCGTAAAAATCGTTAACAATGTAATGCCCGGTTCAAAACCGGAGTTCGTCCGTCGAACTCTCTTTCAAAACGCGCGACATGACGTTTGGCCTCCAAACGCTCATCTTCAAACTAAAAGCTGCCATTTGACATTTCAAATCATTTAATACGCATTTTTCCCGTAAAAATCGTTAAAAATGACGCGCCCGGTTCAAAAAACCGGAGTTCGACCTTCGAACTCCTTTTCAACTCAAAGTCGACGTTTGCCACGCAAACGCTCATTTCAAACTCAAAGTCGACGTTTGCCATGCAAATGCTCATTTCAAACTCAAAATCGACGTTTGCCAGGCAAATGCTCATTTCAAACTCAAAATCGACGTTTGTCATTCAAACGCTCGTCTTTTCAAACAAAGTCACCTAATCAACGTTTGACATACAAACCAAGATTAAGCTTGTCATTCAAGCCCCCATTTCAAAACACACACACACACACGATTTTGAGAAAGGTAGAAAGACTCGTCATGCGAGGCATTTCGGGCGATCTCGTAATACTCTACCCGAAACGTAACGTGACCTCCGAACCTAACAATCTCTGGTACTAAAAGCTTTTTACTCGTTTTTGCTGCCAATAAAAATGATCCCCATTTTCAAAGCTTTTTCCTAAGTTTTTGCTACCAATAAAAACGACACCATTTTCAATAGCCGTTTCTCAACGTTTGGGCTCAAAATACAAAAACCGCGTGGCGACTCCTCATTTTTTCCTTCCCATGAAGCGAGGTCTCAGACACCAACCCTCCGCGAAAGACAACCGCGTTTCGCGCCCCGCGCGAAATCCCGGGTAATTTCAGGGTATAAGCGGTTCGGTTCCAACCGCGGTTTGAGACCGAACCGAATCAAACCATGCAGTATGGTTCGATTTTCAATCATGAATGGTTTAGTTCGGTCTCAAAAATTGGCAAAGCATGATTCGGTTTGGTTTGTGGTATGACTTTCCGAACCGTACCAAATCAAACCGAGGTTTGAGACCGTCAGACCAAACCACCAAACCGAATTATCAGACCAAACCATTAGACCAAACCACAAGCCATATAATCAAATCACTGGACCAAACTCCCATAACGCATATATTAACCATATATTTGTATGTTGAATAATATTTACCGTTAGATCAATTAAAAAACCTACATTACAACATACTAATCCTAACCTCGTGTTTTACATCTTATTCAATATTAATTTTAGCATTCTTAATCTTTATTGTGATACATCACAAATCAAGTTCTCTACACGATCGACATTGTATAGTGTGTTTTCATCTTTCAACTCTCGATTCCTTTAACTTTCCTCTTCAACTCCCGCATCCCTCGCTCTTCATTCGTGATCACAAATTTTTTATTAACATTTGACAATTAGTCTGAAGCGTGGTCTGAACCACAATTAGAATCATGATTTGAACCATAGTCTAAATCATGGTCTGAATCACGGTCTGGATTGCGGTCTGAACCATGGTTTGTATCGCAGTCTGAACCACGGTTTGAAACATATAACTGAACCACGGTTTGAACTAAACCGAACCAAACCATGACGGTTCGGTTTAAAATTCTTCATGGTTCGTTTCGGTCTAGAATTTTTCCAAACCGATGACTAGTGTTTCGGTCTGTAAATTGGCCCAAACCGAACCATTTACACCCCTAATGGAAATCAAACATACAGCCTCGTGTGGTAGACGGATATGTAGGGGTGTGAATTGGTATTTGATTCTATAATAAAGCTTAACTTTGATTTTTTTTAAAAAGGATTGGGGTTAGCTAGGAAATTAGTTTACTACGGGTATCAAGTATCCATTTTTAACGGTTATTTGATACTCACGATTTAGGATGATTTTTTAATTTTGATACCCATTTCCTAGTAATTCGCGGAAGCGGAAAATATTTACTTTGCGGGAAATATACAGCCAAGATCAAAAGCTCATTGGATGAGATAAAATTTCAATTCAACGCAATCCATCTATCGTTGCCTTTCATCTATCCTCTCTCTCTCCCTCTCCCTCTCTCTCTCTCTCTCTCTATATATATATATATATATATATATATATATATATAGGTAGGTGCTCAATGAGAACCATAACAAAATGAGAACCGTGAGAACCACTTGTATACACTTGTTTACAGTAGATACTTAGCTACTGTATATATATACAGTCTACTGTATATGTATACAGTAGTTAAGTATCTACTGTATATAAGTGTATAACCACATGTATACACTTGAGGGATAAAAAATAAAAAAAATAAAGCTGAAAACGACAACTTTACCGACAGATTTAACGACGGACGATATTCCCTCACTATTTCGTCGTAAAAGTGGCGCCAAAAAATTGCACCTCTTTTTTGCCGACGGTTTACCGACGGATTAACGAGGGATTGCAATT